>PVIC010012739.1:0-39165 GCA_004025085.1 Thryonomys swinderianus | reverse complement strand
CTAACTCCTAAATGGTTTCAAGGCTGGAATGCTGTTTTCATTGGATTGGAAATTGCTTCTGTTCTTTTTTTTTTTTTTTTTCGCTTTTGAGACAGGGTCTCGCTTTGTAGTTCAGGCTGGCCCTGAGCTCACTGTGGTGCCCAGGCAAGCCGCCGCGAACTCAGCAATCCTCCTGTCTCTGCCTCCCGAGTGCCGGGATTACAGGCGTGAGCCACCACATCCGGCATTGTGGTATGCGGTGTTGATTGTTGGTGGGCGTGTCTCCATGCCCAGCATTATATGTGGTTACTGGGGATCGAACTGAGGACCTTGCGCTTGTGAGGCAGGCGCCAGAACCACTGAGCTAACCCTCCGGCCCAATTGCTTCTGTTCTTTACTGTAGATTCTGGGCTAGGGGGGAAAAAATCAAAATAAAATAACAAACGAATAAACAAAAGAAAGAGAAATCCAAGCAGACAACCCTCTTTTGACTTATCCTTCGAGTGTTCCAAGAGCTGACTTTTGGCCTCTGGAAATAGAAAGTTCAGACAGAGCACAGCTGTGTAGCCAGACGCTCTAGATTCCTTAGACATATTTTGTGCCTCTTTGCATGTGTGTTTTGTACCGGGGAGTGAACCCAAGGTCTTCACCCTGAGTTACATCTCCGGTCCTTAAAAAAGTTGTTTTTAACAAAGATTTTTAAATGTTGCTAAGTTGCTAAGACTGGGCTCAAACTTGCCATCTTCCTGCCTCAGCCTTCCTGAGGGCTGGGATTACAGCTGTGTGCCGCCATCCTTGGGCAAATTTCTTTTCTTTTCTTTCTTTTTTTTTTTTTTTTGAGACAGGGTCTTGCTTTATAGTTCAGGCTGGCTCTGAGCTCACTATGGTGCCCAGGCAAGCCTCGAACTCAGCAATCCTCCTGTCTCTGCCTCCTGAGTGCTGGGATTACAGGCGTGAGCCTCCACGTCCGGCATTGTGGTATGCGGTGTTGATTGTTGGTGGGCGTGTCTCCACGCCCAGCATTATATGTGGTTACCGGGGATCGAACTCAGGACCTTGCGCTTGCGAGGCAGGCGCCAGAACCACTGAGCTAACCCTCCGGCCCCTTGGGCAAATTTCTTAATTCTCTCCAAGCCCAAGTTTCCTCCACAGTGAAACAAAGGTGACAAGAAGACTTACCTACTAGTTTGCTGTGGGGATTCAATGAGTAATGATAAGTGTGAAGTCCTTGCTCTGCTGCCAGGGGCCTGTGGGGCTGGGTTCCCTCCAGACAAGGGGGCGCTGGCATGAGACTTACCCAGAAAACTCATTGGGGGACAAGGGCCTCACTTTTGTTGGTGTCTTTTAACTCCTTTTGGGGATCTGTATGCCATAGCAGGAATAAGAAATGGACATCCTGAGAATGTGGGAAGACGCAGGGGCAGACTTGGGCCTAGAAAGGGCACACAGGTGGTGGTACAGTACTGTGAGAGGGCGGCCTGACAGCTGCTGCGTATACCTGCAAAGTAGACCTCAGTTTCTCATCTGCAAAATGGGTCAGTAACACGGTAGGATTCTGCCTTATTTCAGGTATTCAGCTTTCACCTGTACCATTCATCTTTCCTCCTTTTATCCTCGTAACACCCCTGTGGGGCGGAAATGAACATCCCCAGTGTATAGATGAGGGCAGTGAGGCAAAGAGACTCAGGAAGTGGCAGGATTAGGGTTAGGGTTCAAGTGGGCTCTGGAGCCTGAGCCCTTAATGCCATTTGTGGTGCAATAAATGAACAATAAGGTGCCTGTCACTTTTTGAGCTCCTTGTTTGGTGCTATACTTTTTTTTTTTTAATCCTTGAAATGAACTGAATTAAACAACAGGCCTCTGAAAGTCACCTAGCATTTGCATAAAGCTCTGCTCTCTCAAGAGGGAGCCTGCTCTGCTTTGCAGGCAGCAGCGGGGTTGGGCGTGTTCTCACCTTGCCTGCATGTACATGAGCTGCTTGTGGGAGCTATTAAACTAACGAAGCCGGGGGCCCGGGGTGGGGCGCGCAGAGCTCAGCCGGAGAGCCTCGCTTTGCACTCCCGAGGCCATGAATCCCACCCCAGGCCTGCAAAAACAAAACAGAGCGAAACAAAATGAGAAGACATGGTGCTAGGTCCCATTGCCTGAGTTTTTGACTCTGTTACTCTGGGGTAGGAACCGTAGGAGGAGAATGTTTTATAGCGTCTGGGTGATTCCAGAACACGATAGAGAGGTTCTGTCCCCTGCCCAGGACGGGTGTGAATCTTGACACCCTGGTAGAGCCGCCTGTGAGCGTCTAGATTCTGAGCTCATTGTGCAAGACGGGGCCTGAACAAAGCCTTACTCAGTAAACCAGTTCGTGCCTCTCGGTTCCTCCCAGGTGCCAGAATCCTGGAATGACCTGCCCATCCTGATTTTCTAGGCGATCTCCAATCCCAAGGACGCTTTGAGGTCAGAGGCAGGCAAACCAGCACTATCACTCTCACCTTCCTGAACTCTTCCCCGAACCTGTTGACCCTGTTTACCTACTCGACAGCAATCCTCTGAGGAAAGTTTCACTGTTGAACCAACATTGCAGCGATGAAAAAAACCGAGCCTCGGAGAATATCAGTCACATAGTTAGTAAAGGAGGGTCAGAAAATATTTTCATAATCATAGTGTCCCCAGATGGGACACTGGCCTTCTGATGCACAGCTTCTGAGAAGATGGGTGGGAGCATGGAAAACGTCCCCTTGAAGCAGCTTGAAGTTCATCAGCTTTGACAGGTTGGCGTCGCTCTGCAGGACATGGGCCTCCAGCCTTCCCTCTTGCACGAGCCGCGTGTCAAGTGGACTCCTGTCCCCCACGGCCTGAGCCGGCTCTGGGTTAGAGAGGCCAAGATGAACCCAGCAGGCAGGCGGGCGCTGTTCATTTAGAACTCCTGCCCTCGGGTCCCCAAGGCCGTCCATCCAGGGCTGTACACAGAGACACTGCCAGACTCCTAAACAGACTCTGCCCTCCGGGGAGAGATCGGGACGGGGCTGATCGGGCTGTGGAAGATGGCATCTGAAGTGCGGAGTCATGGTGGGGGGACGTATAAGCAGGCTCACACTGAGGAGTCTTTCAGCAGAGCTGATGTTCCAGCGAGAAACCCGGGGCATGGGTGACTTGGTTTCTCAATTCAAGATGGACAGATTTAATTTAATTAATTAATTAATTTAGTTTTTGAGACGGGGTCTCACTTGGTAGTTCAGGCTGGCCCTGAGCTCATTATGTAGCCCAGGCAAGCCTCGAACTCAGCCATCCTCCTGCCTCTGCCTTCCAAGTGCTGGGATGACAGATGTGAGTCACTACACCTGGCCCTGGGGTGTGTGGTCCTGATTGCTGGTGGGCATGAGTCGCCACGGTTGGTATTGTGTTATGTGGTTACTGGAGATCAAACTGAGGATCTTGTGCTTGCTTGCAAGGCAGAACCACTGAGCAAAATCCCCGGCCCTTAATTTTTTTTGTTGTTGTTTTGTAGCTTTAGAGGAGTGACCGGGGGAGGGGGAGGGACTTGCCTGCCGTGGGCCGGGCAGGAAACTTTTCACGTTTGATACATCAGTGCAGGATTCTCACAGGACATGAGGTGATTGTAGGAAGTGAAAAGACACCTTTTTTTTTTTTTTTTTTTTTTTTTTTTGCTTTTTTGAGACAGGGTCTCGCTTTGTAGTTCAGGCTGGCCCTGAGCTCACTATGGTGCCCAGGCAAGCCGCCGCGAACTCAGCAATCCTCCCGTCTCTGCCTCCCGAGTGCTGGGATTACAGGCGTGAGCCACCACGCCCAGCATTATACGTGGTAACCGGGGATCGAACTCAGGTCCTTACGCTTGCAAGGCAGGCGCCGGAACCACTGAGCTAACCCTCCGGCCCAAAAGACACCTTTTAAAAAACGTTCTGGTGGTGCCCCTTGTAACCCCAGCACTCTGGGAGGCTGAGCCAGAAGGATCACAAGTTGAAATCCAGTCTGGGCAACTTGGTGACTTAGTGAGAACCCATCTCAAAACGAAAAATTTTAAAAAAGGACTGGAGGTGTAGTTCAGTGAAAAAGCTCTGGGTTCAATTCCTCCTACTGAAAAACAAAATCTTACATAGTGTGCTATGTATGTAGTAAGGTTAATACTATCAGAAAAGCTATATTACAGCTATGCACCCACAGACCTAGAATTTCCATGAAGGCAGGAACATTTGTCTATTTTGTTGACCAGTGTAGTTGTATACCCAGGACAGTGCCTGGCATAGAGTTAGGTGTCCAATAAGAAGATGGATGAATGTCCCAACCCATGTGTGATTTTCATCAGAGAGTGACTTTAGAATATAGGGTGATGGGATGGACAGCAAGATTTGGGAGTGGTGAGGAGAAGGTTCCTTGGTGGGGAATACAGACGAGGTGTGGGCTAAGAGGCAGGAAAAGCAGGGCCTGCTGCCAGCCTCGGCATGATAGCAGTGCCTTCCTATGGGCTGCCCAACACTTAAAGTACAGGTTGACTATCCTGCATCTCCAAGTCCAAAATCCAAAGAGTTTGGTACGTCCGTGTGAAACCACATGTGGAAAATTCCATGCCTGACTTCATAGGACAAGGTCAAAGTTCAGGCACTGATGGTACTGCATGATACTTCCTTCAGGGCCTGTGGACAAAGCGTATGAGAAACAAATGGATTTTCTGCGCATAGTTGAGTCCTAGCCCAACTGTAGAAGATACTGTATTATGTATACAGGCAAATATTCCATAATGTGAGAAGTCTCCAAATCAGAAACACTTGCGATTGTGAGCATTTCATAAAGTACCCTCGGTATTAATGAGGTCCGCCTAACAAATTTTGTAACAGATCCATTTTGGAGATGGGAAATTGAGGGCCAGAGCAGTGAAATTATTTGCCCAAGGTCGGGGTGTCTTCCTGACTGGCTGCTTCCCAGAGTCCACAGTTCTGCAGGGTCTGTGGCCCACACAGAGTTCTGTGGCAGGTTGGAGCACATGTCCCTACCTGGCCCGGGCGCACTGCTGTCTCAGTTTGGTTGGCAAAGGCCTGGCTGCCCTCTTCCCTCGGGAGCCCACTCAGCACATTGCCTCTGCTCCACTTTTAACCCAGCCACTGTTTCTCCAGGCTTCCATTTTTAGCTCCGCGGACTGGAACGCAGTGTTCAATGCACTGTGAACCTCAATGTCAGTTTGATTATACGAGCGGCGTGTGCGCTCCTGCACTCTGGAGCGCTCCTTTCTGTGTCTATTAATAACCCTCTGGATCCTCTCGGCCCTGTTCTTCCAAGACCCTCGAAGCATTTCATATGCAGTGTCCCATTTAAGCTCCCAGCATGCCAGGGAGGCAGCTGGCTGGTGGCTGTTCTCTGAAAGAGCTCTGGAACTATTCAGTTCTCTTTAAACCTAAAGCGTTCTTGTGATCTCTGTTTTAGAAGTGAGACAACCCGAGTCGTAGGAGAGGTGCTAAAGAGACCTGCTCACGGAGTGTGTCTTGCTTGACCCATCCTGGAAGGTGTATTCATGAGCTGTCCTTTTTTTTTCGTTGTTATGGAGGAGAAAAACAAGGCACAGCAAAGCCGAGTGACTTGGTTCAAGGTCGCGTAACTCACAGGCGATGAACTGTGGGGTTTGAACCAGGTTTAGTTTGAAGGCCTCTGGTTTTTCCATCGTATCATTAAGTGGGATCCTCTAGAATGAAAGGAACAGTCAAATCTCACTTGTCTGTGCAAGTCAGCTTCCTGTGCCTGTCCTCAGAGCTTCGTCTGAGGGCACGGTACACGGGGGGGATGATCATCGGTCACGCCCGTCTCTCACCTCCTGAAAGTGCTCAGAGTAAGACACTACTGGCTTGCTTCCCCATCCATTCCCACTGTCTATTCATTCACTCATTCATGTGTGTGTCCATCCTGTACGCAGCAAGCACTTCCGACCCCTCTTCTGCGCTGGACGCCGTAGGCCGGAATGAGTGGGAGGAGGGACGCTCTCACTCTGAGTCTTCTCAACAGAAGTCCCTGTGTGTTCTGGAACAGGTGACTTCGTGTGTCTATGTCTAGAGCATGGGGAATAATCATGGCGACTGTGTTTTGGGATTATTGTGAGGTGACACTGTCCAAAGCCACAGAATGGATTAATCCCCGAAGGAGAATTGAGGGCCAGGTACAACAGGATCCAGGTGCTTATATGTTGTCACCACCTGGTCCCTCTTTGTGTTCCTCTCAGCTTTGCTAGCTCTCGTGTCACCTTCACTTGCAGGAAAGTCCTCCTGGTGGCACGATGGTCTCTTGCAGCCCAAGAGTTAGATACTACTCAGAAATCCAAGGAGACGGGATTTTCTTTTCCCTTGTACCTACTGTACAATCCATGGGCTTGATTCCCATTGGACCAAGTTGCATCATGCTTACCCTTCAGCCAATCATTGGAGTTAATGGGTTGACAAGTGAATTGACTGGGCAGGTCTGAGGCGTGTTCCTCAGTCAAACTGGGTGATGGCGTCACCAGCTTTAAACAAACCACAGGAACTAGGAGTGGGAGGGGGTACATCAACCAAAGTAAAATCTAAATTCTGTCGGTAGAAGCAGAGTTTGTGCTGCTAGACAGACAGGGTTCACCCAGAAGTTGATTATAGATCAAGATTTTGGGGCAAGTAGTTTATTCATTAAGAAATTCTGATGAGAAAACTGGTAGGTAAGGGAGTGACCAGAGTAGGATAAAGGAGAGGAAGAAAAAAATAAAAGATAAAAATTCTGTTGAAGTTCCAGCCTTAACCATACCCTAAGGCTGGGTTGGGGGGGGTGATCTGGAGTAGAAATTGGACCTCGGGTTTTGCAGCTGCTAGTTCTCAGGCAGGGAACACTGGGTAAGAAATGTAACTCCAAGGCTCAGTTTCCACATCTACGTGCAGCCCAGATGGGTGTCCCCTCTGCCTCCCAGGGGAGCTGACTGGGTATGAAAATGCCTCTACATTATCTGTTTCTTCTGTATGGCATGAGTTTTCCTTTAGGTGAAATTAAGCCCTCCTTCTGTGCTATCTTCATGATTTTTTTTTTTTTTGAGACAGGGTCTCACTTTGTAGTTCAGGCTGGCCCTGAGCTCACTATGTAGCCCAGGCAAGCCTCAAACTCAGCAATCCTCTTGTCTCTGCCTCCTGAGCACTGGGATGACAGGCGTGAGCCACCACGCCCGGCACTGTGGTATGTGGTATTGATGGCTGGTGGGCGTGAGTCTCCACGCCCAGCATTGTATGTGGTTACGGGGATCAAACTCAGGGCCTTGCACTTGCGAGGCAGGCGCTGGAACCACTGAGCTAAATCTCTGTCCCCTCTTCATGATATTTTTGAGCCTGTTTTCTCTTGAAGGTATGCATAGTCAGTATTATATTATAGTCAGTATTATATTATAGTCAGTATTTCAGTAAAGGTTTTAAGTATGTGCCATGTGGTTGACAACATGCCCCATGGGCCATTTGGTAGCTAGTGGGTAGAATTTCATTAAATTCAACCTTCCTGTTATCCTCCCAAATCAGTGGGAAGTGACCTCATGCCTTCCGTTTAGTGCTACTTTGAACTAAATCACTAGGGTTGTAGTCCAACCTTCATGGTACAATTGAAAAAAAAAATCACAGCGTGGATTTTGGGAAATGATGTTAAAAACCTCAGGAATAAAGGAAAAGGCATTAGAAAGAATCGATAAAAGACAGTGCTCGGCCGGGAAAGTGATCTTACTGATAGGCTTCCAGAGAGCATGGACAGCTTTGAGGACTCAGTTGCTAGGAGCCCCTGAGGAGTCCATGTCCCTGGCCGGGCACAACCCTCATCCAAGATCTAGGTCTCCTTTGCAAAAGTATCCCAAAGAGTTGGATGGTCTTACTTCAATGTGTCCTTGCCTGCAGCACGCCCATTGCTAGGCCTTCATGTCATCAGCATGTGTGGCTACATGGGGACAGCATGGAGAACATTGACTCAGAACTCAGGGACTAGATGTGCCCATCTTGGCTTTGTCACCTACACCCCAGGTAAGCTCAGGCAAGTGCTTTTCTCTCTAGGCCTCAGTTTCTGCACCTGTAAAATAACTGATGTTACCTGAGTAAGATGTAGTGAGTGCTTACCTGTGCAAGACACTATGGTAAGCTCTTTACTAGGCACTATGATCAGCTCCATCTTATAGTGAGACAGTGGAGGCTGGGTTTTGTGTAACTTGGAATGAGAGACTGGAGGAAAGCCCTGTGGGCCCAGGAAGGAGACCCAGGTGAGGAGTCTTGGATGGCATCAAGCCGTAAAGGGCTTTTCTGATCAGTGGCCTGGAGTCTGGGCAGGGGTTGGTGGACGGAGCCTTTGTCCTTCCCATTTGTGTGTCTTCTCCTCCACATCTCCTCCCCCTGAACTGAGACTCCCTTCACTTCTGCAGGTGAATATGGCAGTTTTAGCAGCCAAGTTTCTGTCAAGCTGAGAGACAGTATGATTAGATGCCTGGATTTTGGATGGTCTGATTTTGCTTAGGTTCCTCTCCTAGCTTTAGCATTTAATGCTGCACAAATTATTGTTCATACATCCAGTCAACCTTCCTTCCATTCTTCTGTGCTTCCTTTCCTCCTTTTTTTTTAATTCTTAAAATTAATTTTATTGGTACATTTTTATATACATAGTAATGACATTTTTCATAGGGATTTTGTACCTGTACATGATATATCTTTTTTTTTTTTTGAGACAGAGTCTGGTTTTGTAATTCAGGCTGGCTCTGAGCTCACTATGCAGCCCAGGCAAGCCTTGAACTCAGTAATTCTCCTGCTTCTGCCTCTCAAGTGCTAGGATTACTGATAGCCACTATGCCCAGCAATTGATCCTTTTCTCCCCATTGTCCTCCCCTCCCTTCACCCCTTCCTCCCTTTTCTTTTTTTTTTTAAATTGACTTCTTTATCAGTACATTTTATATACAGCTCACAATCATGCACAATATTGGGGAATTGTTCCTCCCTTTTTTTTTTTTTGAGGCAGGGTCTCACTTTGTAGTTCAGGCTGGCTCTGAGCTCATTATGTAGCCCAGGCAAGTCTTGAACTCAGCAATCCTCCTGCCTCTGCCTCCCAAGTGCTGGGATGAAGGTGTGAGCCACCATGCCTGGCAGTTCCTCCCTTTTCTATAAGACTTTGTTTCCATATTTTCCTTCTATTCTGTTTTTAAATTGAATTCTTTATTGGTAATTTTATATACAAATCATGATCACACTCAGTATTGAAAATTTGTACCAGTATATGACAGGACTTAATTCTCTTTTTTTCCTATTTCCCTACCCATCCTACAGTGAGACAGAGTCTTGGTATGCTGCTCAGGCTAGTCTTGAACTCTCTATGTAGCCCAGATAGGCCTCAAACTTGAGTCCAATTCTCCTGCTTCAGCCTCCTGAGTGCTGGGGTTAGAGGCATGCACTACCACACCCAGCTGTCACTCTCATAGAGTATCTACTGTATGCCAGCTGAAGGTCTGGCCAATCAAGACTCCTGCCAATCAAGGATGACACTGAATAAAATGAACAAATTCCTCCCCTCTAGAGGACATAGACCAAAGTAGTAATGAGATGAGCCTTGAAGATGTATCTTCAAGGAAGTGAAAGTGGTGGTGGCCCCTGAGGATGTTGTTGGCGAGGGCTTCAGGAAGACTAGAACCTGGAGGTGTAGGGGCTCCTGTTCTGTAATTGTGGAGGATTTTAGAACCAGGAGTGTCTGCGATAGTGTGGAAAGCAGAATCTATTCCTCATGAATGAGGGGACTTGGAAAGGGTATTTGCAGGAAAAATGTCCAAGTGTCAGCTTGGGCTGGGAATGTAGCTCTTTGGTGCCATGCCTGCCTGGCAAGTGCAAGGTCCCAACTTTGATCCCTGTACTTGGAGGGAAAAAAAAGGATCAACTTATTGCTTATAGCTTTATGTGATATAGATAAATGAGTTTAAAAAGATGATTTAATTTAAGTAAAAACCTGGAATCAATGCAAAGGAAGCAAAGCCAGCTGGGTTTACAGATGCCAAAGAACTATCAAATTAAAAAGGTCCTCAGGGCCAAAGACCACATCCAAGGTAGGATTATAAGATCCTTTGTTGAGAATTCACAAAGACCAAGACCCCTTTTGAACTGGCAAAAGGTCCTTCGGGATCTTCTGTGCATCCCCCATAAATCCTCTCTTTCAAACTCTAGAGCATCTAAGGATTTTACAGGCCCTGGTGCTCAGCAGTTTCAGAGGAAGCAAAATAAGGGAAGGTTTACTTTGAAGATATTTGTGATTTTATTCTATTCATGAATTTATTCCATGCTAGGATAAATAGGAAAAGCCCATATTTAGATTAAATAGGACAGAGACAACACAAAACTTAAAGAAGTGATTGGTTCTTCAAACTAGTATAGGGAAGAAACCGGAAAAAAAAAATCCAAAACAAACAAACAAGAAATCTACTCAGTTCCCAGTCCTGTTTTTTAGACAAACGGGTGAATGACTCAGGAAATGAAGCTCAGAGCCAGGGTGGAGTCCAGAGGTGTGGAAAGTCATTCTCCTGGACAGAGAGAGCTCTCAGTAATCAAGGCACTGGCAACACGTGCCCTGCTGGGTTTCAGAATTGTGGATCACAAGTGACCCTCAGTTTCCTGCTTTGCAGTGTGTGGGTCTCACTGTGATAGATGGGGTGCATGGGGGAAGTTATTTTACATTTTGAGTTCAAAGGGCTTCAGGTCAAGAGAATGCGTGCTCAAGGAGTCGGGGCTTGCAGAATTTATGCCAAGAAGTGTGACCACCTTTGGATTTGATTTAGACAACAGGATGCTGCTTGGGATGAGATTTTTGGGTCTCTGGGAAGGGATCTGTATTTGTTGCTTGTGGGATGAATGTATAAAATTAGTGCCACAACTATTGGTGCCTTTAAGCATCCCTGTGCATCTGTTTACATTCCAGTTTCTATTTCTCATCCTTTTATCTGGTTGGGCCCTTGTGAATGGCTCGGTGAGCAGAATGGGTTGGAGGTGACAGTGTTTGACTTTGAGAAGTTAGAATGGAGAGGCAGAAGAATCTGTTGGCCCATTCACTCTGGGTATATTTAGTTACCCTGTAAGATTATGTTACCCTGAAGGGACTATGTAGAGGGATCGTTTAGAAGAGAGATGTCCAAAAAAATCTCTGATCTTCCAGCCCTTAGTAGTCTGAGTCTTACCAGTCCAGGTGGGAGACATATGAAGAAAACTTAGAGATGATCCAATCCCCAGTCACCATGATTGTATCCACATGAGAGACCCCAAACTAAAGCTTTGTGGTTGAGTATTGTTAGCCCACAGCATCAGGAGTGACATCAGTGACTGCCGCTGTTTTAAACCACTATTGGAGGAGGTTTGTTAATCAGTAGGATAACCAGATCATACTGTCGAGTATTGCGACCCTCGCCGATCCCGCTGAGAGAGACACAACACACGGAGTGCAAGCTTGATCTTTTTTCTCTGCCCCACTTTCCGTATTGGGTGCTTATATACCTTCTCCTCTCAAGGCCCTCCCACCGCCCACAGATATTACCATATAAGGTCTACAGTTAGTTTGTTTGTGTCAAACAGAGGTTTCTGGCTTGCTGCCAGCCGCCATCTTGTGGGGTGGTCTTTATGGCCTGCCACATTGTCAGCCGCCATCTTGGGGAGCGGTCTTTCCAGCTCGCCACAGTCGAGAGTATTGGGGATATAGCATTTCTTCACAGAGGCCCCTGCTGTAGACCTCCCAGCGTTTTCATTTGAGCCTCTGTACTCTGCATGTTTTAACATCAGTATTTCCTTAGTCTTACCAGAAAATGTCACAGGAAGGTTCTTATGCAGCAATCAGGATGTGTAGTCTTTGCTCACATGGTCCCATTGTGACTTGCCAACTGTAGAATCCAGTTGCCCACTCAGGTCACAGGCAGCTATGACATCACAAAGGTGTGCAGTGTATCCATGTGAAGGTGAAAGGCCATTGAGTTCAACCCCCCCCATGTCATCAGTGTGACAGATTGCATCTTAAAATGATGTTCTTAGCTATAAAATGGGGATGATAGTATCTATCTGTGCCCAGAAGAGCCTCAGACCCACAACAGATTGTCAGAAAGCAGTGACTTTCCAGCACAGAGGTATGTTATCATCTGACACTGCATGGTCAAGTGATGCAGGGTAATGAGTTAGAGTCCAGAAAATCCAGGCACAGGAGTCAGGAGCTTGAGTGGAGAGAGGAGGTTGGAGGAAACGGCTCTGCCAGCGCAGCGCCAGGACCTCATGGAAGTGATGTGTCAGAAGTGCCTTGGTTACTCGAGTGAAAAAATCAAATTAAACTTTGCATCCAGGAGTGGGGCCGCTCTAGCGTGGAAGCAATGTCGGTGTCACTGGAAAGGCTAGTGAGCCCTGAGAGAAGTAGTAGCTGCCAAAGGGGACGATTGCATTTCCTGGGGCTGGCTGTTCTTTGGGATGTGATGCTTGAGCATCTCGCGTGATTCCACGTGATAACACCTGTGCCTTGCTCTCTCTGAGTGTGAAGCCTTATTCTTCCAGAGGAGAGGCCTGGTTTAGCCCACATCTCACTTGCTCTTTGGAGAGAGGGTTAGCAATTGACATAACCACAGGAAAGCAGCAAAGGACTGTGGATTTAAATTTTTTTTTTTAATTTGTGGCTGCAGAATGCTTTGATCAAGTGACGTCTTACTACAAACTCTAACATGGCAGGCAGATCTTCAAAGGAGCTCTTTGGCCCAGCCACTTAGGATATGTTTTGGTAGTGCCTAACAGTGGGAGTGAAATGTGGGCACTCTTAGAGCAAGTGATCGCACTTGTGATTACATTGTGAGAGAGCTGCTTTGCACACGTTAATGAGCAGATGATGAAGACTCTGGGAATGTGATTAAAACACAGACTCATCCCATCTGAAATGGGGCCTGAGGTTCTGCGTCTCTAACCTCCTCCCTGGGATCGTGTTGCTCCTGGTCCTCTGACCATGCTTTGACCACAGAGGCCCTAGAAAACTGTTTATTCGACTTTTTACTTTAAATTTTGGCTGTGATTGGCAGTAAGAAATACCTTCTGTATTTCAATCTAACATACACTTATCTATAATTGAAACAGAAGTTTTATGAGCCAATGCTTAGTATATGATGCGTTTATATATCTTATCTTCTCTTTCACGTACACACAAGAATCTGTGCTGATCACGAAACTATCAGAATGATTTCATTATTCACCAGTGGCTCTTACGCCACACTTTTAAGAAACAGAGCCCCCGAGAACTTCTCAGACGTTGCAGACAAGGAGGTGTGAATCTTCAATGGTGCCTTGTTTATAATAATAAAACATGGGGACATAACAAAACAGAAAACCGATAACTTGAAAGGCTACTCCCAGGAGAGCATGTCAATAGGCCTGTGATGTGTGCACACAGGAGAGCAGTGAAAACCACTGAGTCAGAGCCACATGAATCGGCATCTGTCTGAAAAACAATGCTAAGTACAAGTTGCTGAGGGATACGTGTCATATGGTGCCATTTATATACAATTTAGAAACAGGCAAAGAATTCTGTCACTTAGGAATTCATATGTGTGTGACAAATATATAAGCATATATATAGATCTATATATCCATACCTATCCATCTATGTCTGTCTGTCTGTCTATCTATCTATCTATCTATCTATCTATCTATCTATCTATCTATCCATCATCTACCTATCTATAAGTAGTAAGTTTATAAAAGCTCTCAAGGGGTAACTAACACAAAATTCCAGAGAGATTTTGCCTCTTCAGGGAGAGTGCAGTAGGGTGGGAGGGCCTTTAGGGTCTCATTAGTCTAGGTAGACTTCATTTGTCATCATGGTGATGAGCTCATAATGCTCATTAATGCCTATCCCTTTTTTGCAGGCTTGAGGCATTTTTAAATAATTACCATTCAAAAAGGGAAGCAAGAGAAAGGAAGTTCTTGAGTTGGAACACATAGAGGGTTATATGAGTTTCCCACAGCTGCCATAACTAATGACTAAAGTTTTGGAGGTTTAACACAGTGCAAATTGACCCTTTTACCATCCTGAAGTTCAGGAATGTGAAATCCAGCTGTTGGCAGAGTTGGCTCCCTCCGGAGGTTCTGAGGGAGAGCCTGCCCCACGCCTGTCTCAAGTTTCTGGTGGTGGCTGGACAGTCCATGGCATGGGACCCACTCCGTGACCCTAGCGTCTGGCTGCGTCTTCAGCTGGCCTCTTCTCTGTCTCCCGTCAGCTGCTCCTCCCTTGAAGGGTGACAATGGGCCCTTCCGGTGTGATGTCATCTGGAGTTGTTTAATTCTGTCTCCGATGAGCCCATTTCCATGTGTTCATGCTGACAGGTACTGGTGGTTAAGTTTGCGATGTGTCTTTTTTGAGGGATGAAAGTCAACTTATGATGGGATGTGAAACCTTTCCGCCTTTCTCCCTGAATATTATTATGATGCATTGCTTATGGTGAGATTTTTCAACCTCAGCACTATTAACGTGTCATGTTGGATAAACCTTTGTCTTGGGAGATTTCCCTGTGCCTTGAAAAAGGTTTAGTAGGATCTTTGCCTCTGCCCATTAGATGCCAGATGGCCCTGCACCAGCTATGGCACAGCTCAGGCTTTGCCAAGTATCCCGTGGGTGGGGTCTCAACCTAAAATGCAGGGCTTCCGGTTAAATATGAATTTCAGATAGATGATAATTCTTGTGACATATTGAAAATACTACACAGGGCACACTTACATTAGAAATTGTTTCAGGAGGCAGAGATGGAAGGATTACAAGTTTGAGGACAACCTGGGAAACTCAGTGGGACACTGTCTCAAAAAATAATAATAAAAGACTGTGCTCAATGATTAATTCAGTAAAAAAAAGATAGATGCATATATTATTCATTGTTCTGGATGTTCTGGTAGTTTGACACATCTGGCGACACCCTACCTAGGTGTCAAAATTTACCCTTGGTTGAGAACACCTGGTTGCGAATCATCATTGTAAATTCATATTTATCATGTGCTTATTCTGCGCTCCCAGCGTGCTATGGCCTGTTCACAACCCATTGCATTTGTACCTTGCAAGAAACCTGAGAAATAGATGCTCTTGCTACTTCCAGCGAATAAGTACATAGAAAGATGCAGTTGGAGCTCAGATCTGTGTTTTCATAGGCACCGAGAGTTATGTCTAAGGAATGACTCTTGGCAGAGTTGTGACTGCTCTTTGCACTTAGGGCAAGATGTCAGTGATGTCAAGACTCTGAGGGTGAAATGTACTGTGTTCGGCAGAATGAGGATGCAAAGGCAGGATGGCTAGAAGGCAACATAAGAGGATACAGGAAGAGGTGCTCTTTGAAGAAAGGATATTCTGGATGATCCCGGCATGTGGGTTCATTTGCCGGGAAGAGAAGCTGAGTTTTTGGTTGTGGAAATATCACACTGTTTGGCAGACAGGGTTGGGAATACGGGCATGGCCTCGAGTGATGTTGGGATGATAACAGTCTCTGACTTCCTGTGTCTGTGGCATGGCTGGGTATTGCTATCTGTGTGAGCCCTATGTTCTCTCATTTAATTCTTAGGTGATGCTCTTAGAGTGAGTTGTTTTACAAACAAGGACGCTAAGGATTAGGAGAACCTAAGAAGATTGTCCTAGGCTGCTGGAAGCTGTCCCTATGGGCCCCAGGCCAGCCCAGCTCCCTTCTCTCAAGAACAACCGAAGAATGTGTTGAGAATGACACATTCTGACATAAAGAGGGACAGGCTGCACCAAGTGGGACTGTTCCAGTCCCTTCTAGAAACAGAATGTTATACAGTACTGTTGCCCAGTGTGTTAAGTGGCCCCTGGGCTCTAAAATCCAGGGAAGGCTGCTTTTGGGGGAGTACCTCAGCTGTGGTACAAATGGGGCTCCACCTGCCCTGGGCACCTAGGCTGAGCCTATAATGATTCCAGGCTTCTGGAACCACTTGGTACTGATCTGTGATTGATAAATGTGCAGTGCATGGAACTTCATGTGTGTTGTTGTTTGACCAGCTTCTGGCAAGTGGTGACCAGCCTCCAGCGAACCTGCTTCCCACATACCATGAGGTGGTGAGGGCAGAGCTGGGACTCCCACCAGTGACTGCTGAACTCTGGGGCTCATTTTTTTTTTCTTTTTTTTCTTTTTGAGACAGGATCTTGCTTTGTATTTCGGGCTGGTCCTGAGCTCACTATGTAGCCCAGGCTACCCTTGAACTAGCAATCCTCCTGCCTCTGCCTCCTGAGTGCTGGGATTACCGGCATGAGCCACTACGCCTAGTACTGTGGTGTGTGGTACTGATTGCTGGTGGGCGTGTGTCACCACACCCAGTACTGTTGTATGTGGTTTCCGGGGATCGAACCAGGGACCTTGCATTTGTTAGGCAGGCACTGGAACCGCTGAGCTAAATCTCTGGCCCTGGAGCTCGTGTTTTGGAATCACTGTTCTGTGTGTCTCCCATCACTGCCTTCTCAAGTCTCAGTTTCTTTTTGTCTTCAGCTGAAATGAGCACTCTGGTCTTTTATGGTGTCTGAGGAGTCAGCGAGTGACTGCCTAAAGCATAGGGCCTAGCGCAGAGTAGCTGGCGGTGACTGTTACTATTAAGGGAGAGTGAATGGGACTGCGGCGGGAGTCCCACTGCCCCCATCGCAGGCTCGTGTATCTTACTCGTCTTTGTCCATTTCAGTCTTGAACTAAAGTGCCTTGAGATCTTACTATGTCTCAGTGACTGGTCCCTGTACACGACGCTATGACTAAGACACAATTCCTATATGGAAGAACCTAGCAGTTCCTTACCCAGCTCAGACCCTATAGTAAGCCCGTAGGAAGTGCCTGCTGGAAGAAGGAAAGGAGGGAGCGAGGAAGTTCTGCCTTTCCAACACCAGTGTAGGTTCATCTGTGAGAGTCACTGAGAATCCCTCCTGTTCTCCTTCCCTTCACAGGAATGATAACTGCCAGCTACTCTGTGCCAGGCCCTGAGCTTTAGACACGGTCACTCGCTAACTGGCATCATGGGTTGATGCTGTCTTCCAGGGAGGGTGATGTTTCCCCATCTGAGGGATGAGGATGTGCCTTAATTAACCGGTATTTACAAAGTGCTTCCAAAGCCATAGATGAAAAGCAAGGAAAACTGCCTCATGCTCTTGGTATTAATAATTTACTGTACTTCTACACCAGGACGTTCAGATATGTTTCTTGAAACGGGAGGAAGTAACGGCTAGTCTTGAGATAATTAAGCCCAACATAAAGATCGCCTGCTTCTTGACTGGAGCAAAAACAAGCCTTTTTTTTCTTTCTGCCAGTCCGCTTGTTTTCCTTTTTCCTCATTCCCAGGTGAGCGGCCTTGTTTTGGGAACATCTGCTGATGAGACTAACTTTCTCTGTGTATGTATCTTTTAAGGCAGGTCTTTCAACCAAAATCTTCCCAGGGCCTCATTGAAGCCTAGGAAATCATTAGAAGGGCCACGAGATCATTTGCATAATTAACTTGTGATGGCACGTAATTGGCACTACCAATCTTGGTCTGTGTAGTTACACGTTACTTGATTTCCCCAATACTTTGTCATTTCTGTTTATATCATCATAGAAGCTGCAAAGGTCTCAGATCACACAAGGGACTCGTTTGAGGGCTAGGAATGGACATTGGCACCTGCTGTGTGTTTACCAATGTAAATTCACTTAATTCACTGGAGCTCAATCTTGGCTGTATGGTGTGTCACCTCAGGAGCTGAAAAATACTTATGCCTGGGTCTCGACCCCAGAGATCGTGTGTTCTGTCTGGCTCGGCGTAGGGCCTTAGCACCAGTAGCTTTCACCCCTCTCCCTAGGGGACTCTAAGATGCAGAAAACACAGAACTACTAATTGAATCCCTAAACCCATGAAGTTTTGCTCCCCGCCCTGTGTTAAAGACATGGAAACCAAGGCTTGGGGGGTTAGGTGGGAGCCGCTCATCACTGTGAATGTAGTAGCTGATCATCTTGGCATCGGAGTGCTAAAACTGTGCTGAGTACCTTTAGTGTGTGTTAAATTCTTGCAATGACTAAGCAGGGATTAGCCTTTGTGTGAAAAGTACCTCATCTGCCTAAGGTCCCGTCACTAGCAAGAGGTCACCTGCAGGGGGCAGAAGAGACTGTGTGGGTCAGGATTAGCCTGTGCTGGGATTTGAAGTTCTGTACAGACATCTAGTCCATCCCCAGAACTCCTGAAGGGCCTGTTTTGTCTCCTCAGGATTCCTCAAGGCTTAGCACCATGCCAGGCTCTGAGAAGTCAGCTGGAGAAGGGTAGCATGGAGGAGCCAGTAGCGCCAATGATTAGACTTTCCAGGCTCATGGAACAAGACTCCCGCTTGGAGGGCTACTTTTTCCTTCCTCTGCCTTCCTCAAATATTTTGGAACTCTGTGCTACAGACAGAGACAGACTGGGACTGTTGCATAGCATCTGGCATATGCTGGCCTATACTGTAGCTTTACTTAACCTGAAGAAGTTGAGTTTTGCCCTCCGCCCCTGGAATAGATCGAGTACACCAAAGCATGACGATCGATGGGTTTTTCCGAGAGGGATTTTCTCATCCTCCTCCTGTGGGAGGCAGCAGCGGGAAGAGAATTCCATCACATTGGTTCAGCTGCATGTGCTCCTGGAGAGCGAGTGCTTTAGTGCCGTGCCACTCACATATACACTCATTCATTTAATCCTTTTTGAGCTCCTGCCAGATGCCAGGCACTAACTATCGTAGGTGCTGGAGCACTTTGAAAAATGAGGGCACGCCCCTTTCTGCACGAGGTTCCAACCAACCAGCGACAAGCAGCAAGTCACGTGAGCATCGGAGGCGCTGTGTTCCTGGAGGGGGGTGGGGTAGGGAAGGCAGTGCATCCTCGAGTCTTGTGCTGGGACTGAGCTGGGTGGGTCTAAGGGGCAGCAGGACTGAGTGGCTCATAGTGGGTCAAGTAGGGAGAGGGCCAGAGGGGTGGAGGAGAGGGATCCAACTGACTCTTTGGTCCCCCTGGTTGCTGTTGGAAGAACAGGGCACAGAGGACCGGAATGAAGCCTGGAGTTGAGTTAGGAAGTGTTGGAACAATCCAGGTGAAAGATCGCGATGGTCTGAAGTAGGACATGGCAATAGAAGTGATTGCATTTGGCATGTGTTTTAAAAGGAGAGTTGACGGGACTTGCTGGTTAATTCCCTGGATCGAGTGGGGAAGCAAGAATAAACGAAGCAGTCATCTCCTGCGATGGGGAAGGTTGAGGCAGAATCGGTGCATGGCCAGGTTTGTAAAATAGGTCCTCTTGTATTTTCTTATTAGAAAGTCACCGTAGTGTATGGAAGGTTCTGAGTTGTCCTGCATTATTTTTTGTTTGTTTGTTTGTTTTGGGTTTTTTTGAGACAAGATCTCTCTTTGTAGTTCAGGCTGGCCCTGAGCTCACTATGGAGCCCAGGCAAGCCTCGAACTCAGCAATCCTCCTGTCTCTGCTTCCCGAGTGCTGGGATTACAGGCGTGAGCCACCACACCCAGCCCTGTGGTATGTGATATTGATGGCTGGTGGGCATGGTGAGTCATGCCCAGCATTGTATGTGGTTACTGGGGATTGAACTCAGGACCTTGCGTTTGCGAGACAGGTGCTGGAACCACTGAGTTAAATCTCTGGCCCTAGTCCTGCATTATTGCTACCTGCTTAACTTTGGTTACCGCAGCTTTGCTCTAACCTCTTGGCCAAAGTCATTTTGTCTGTCTTCGCCCCCACAGAACATGTGGTAAGATTCTGTAGACATTACTTGAATAATACACAATATTGGTGTGTTAAATCATGTGTGTTTGGATGATGATGATGATGATGATGATGATGTGTGTGTGTGTGTGTGTGAGAGAGAGAGAGAGAGAGAGAGAGAGAGAAACAGAGAGAGAGAAAAACGGAGAGAGATACAGAGACACAGAATCAATTTTTCAATGTTCCCTCAGGTTGGAAAAGGCATTTAGAACTCAGAACTTTTCTAAATTCTGACAGATGTACTTTTCCTCTTTCTACTCCCCAGTCTTTGCCTAGTCTAAGCCACCATTGCCTCAATTAGTATTCCTGCCCCCAGTCTTACTCAAGGCTCTCTCGGCTAGACCAGAAGTGGCTAATAGGAGAATCTGTGGCTCTTCTGCCTGAAGCCTCAGCGGCTCCTTACCGTCTTCAGGATAAAGCCTACGTGCTTCACTCAGCCTTCGCCGGATGCTTCACACTTTGCTTTCTCAGATACCTTTCATTCCATCTTCTGGCTAAACTGGACTTTGAAGAGTGTCTTAGATGATCTCTGACTCCTCAACTTTTGCAAATGCTCTTGCTTCTCCTGGGAATCCTATGCAACCCGGGTGTGCTCCAGCTTAGCTGTGGCCTAGTGCAGCTTGTCTGTTGGAAGACTCTCCTGACTTCTCCTGCCCAGGTCAGACCTTTTTGTTTCCCTGGTCTTTCTGGCGTTTGCAGCATATGCCCCTGGCATTTTCGCGGGTCTTGTCTTCCTGCCAAGAGTTGAATTCCATTATGGCATGGGCTGATTGTCCTGTGACCTCCAGTGCCTAGTGTATGCCAGGCACAGAATGATAAATGCACGGTGGATCTGCACTGGGTGAGTGAATAAACTAGTGAATTGTAACTCTGGATTCTTATCAAATAGGAAGATGCTGCTGACTGACCTCCGTTATCCTGCTTCTTCCCACTGGGTGCCAACACCCAGATCTCAGTAAAATTGTCACAGAGCTAAACTGAGGCTGGAAAGTCCTTCAGCCTGCTTTCAGTCTTTAGACTGAGTCCTTCTTGGATGGAATGCATGGGTTTGATGGTCTCTTGTATAGATGGAAGTTTGGATGTCACAGAGAGCGACCAAGACAATGATTCAGTTCAGCAGGCTTTGCTCGGAATTCAGAAATGGCTAAACTGTAGAGGGTTATGTGGCAAAAGAGAGCAATTCAGCAATAAAGCTCATGGAAGACAATGGTGAAATGGGTAATTTTGGACCATTTCGGGGAGTATGGAAGAGGCAGTAACATGGCCTAGCACCGAAGGGAAAGAAGAAGTTCTAAGAGGAAAAGTAATGCTGGACCTGGTCTCTTAGGGCTGGCAAGGATTTTACCAGCTAGGAATCTTAAGGAAGGGGGTGTGGAGCATGGGCGCTCAGGCAGAGCAAGGTCTATGTCGGTGACCCATAAGCCATATGCCTACAAGAACCAAGCAGGCTTAAGACTCTGACTACATTAGTTGGGATACTTTGGGTTAGAAATCTTTGAAAGAAAGGGTTCAAGCACCAAGAAAATGTCCTGTTGCAGCTCAGGAATTCTGGAGGGAGATGTTTCTATAGTGACCAATTTAGTGACTCAGTGATGACATTAAGAAGTCACGTTCTTTTTCATCATATTTCCACATTGTCATTCTGGTGAATGAGTTTGAGGCTGTGTCTTCTCCTGTCAGTTTTCCTTTCCTTTATTTTCCACAGGCACCATGAACTGTCTTCTCCATAATTCTATTGGCCAGGGTCACATCCACCTAAAACTGTGCAGGTCCCTGGAGAGGGACATGTGCCCACCAGGAGTGTCTTAGGCCTTCTGAGTATGGATTGATGCAAAAGGATTTTTTCTGAGATTCACAGCGGTACCCACTGAGTGGGTTGTAAGCGTCAGGATTGTGCAGAGCACTTGAGGCATGCGATCTTACTTAATCCTCACAGTAATTCTCCCGGGAGGCACTCTGATCCTCTTTTCACTGATGAGCAACACAAGTTCAGACAGGTTGTCACTAGCCTGTCATCAGAGATCTGGAGGGCCACCGAGCTGGGAAGCCAGCCTGCGATCGCCAGACTCCAGAGGCTCAGTTTTAAATCACTGCTCTGCGCTGCTTTCCTCTAGCCAGAGTCCCATTCAGATTCACTCTGCTGGACACTAAAGCATGGACGGTGGGCAGAGGGAGGATGAGTGGGCTGACTTCAGAGACAGGACTTGCTTTGAAGGCCGTGATGTCTTCAGGGGTCTGATTGACATGCAAGAGTGGCCTTTTCATTGGCTCATAAAAGAGCCCCCTGCCTGGCTGCCTCCTGGAAGGCATTTGTGTTGCGACTGTGCTTCTCTGAGTGAAGAGATGACTCTACCATTTCCGTGGAAGATACATTATTGTTGCACGGGCGGCGTGCACACTGCCTCTCTACCCCTCCTTTTCAGCTGCGTGATGAGTGGGCGTACAGTTTGCAGGGACCGAGGGACAGGAAGGGGTGGAGAGGCTGATAAGGCAAGCAGTTCCAGGAGAGTTCTCTGGCCCAGTGCGGTGCTGTCCCATTTGCCGTACAGACACTTTTCAGAGAAAGAAGTAAAAGCTGCCAAGAAGCATAAGAAATGCTCAACATTGCTGGTCATTCAAGAGATGCAGATAAAAGCAATGCTAACATTTCATTTCACTCCACAAAGAATGGCTTGTAAGTTTTTAATAAGCAATGTTGGGGGTCCAAAGATTTAGCTCAGTGGTACCAGCAATCAGTACCACATACCGTAGTGCCGGGCACGGTGGCTCACGTTTGTAATCCCAGCACTCGGGAGGCAGAGACAGGAGGATTGCTGAGTTCGACGTTTGCCTGGGCTACATAGTAAGCTCAGAGTCAGCCTGAACTACAAAGCGAGACCCTGTCTCAAGAAAAAAAAAAAAAGAAGTAATGTTGGACTTGTGCATAATGGAAAGGCTATGGGCTTCTTCCATGATTGGTTCAGGATCCAACCACCATTGCTATTTCTTGGTCTTCACTAATTTCTGAAAATCTTTAAAAACTCCCTATTTGGAAGTATCTCAGATAAAGATTTAATTTAGATTTAACAAGCCAGTTATTATGGGTCAGTTAAACGCCACTTTATGATTTAGAACCTGCTTATTCAGATTAATAACCATTAAGTGGTTTTTATCACACTTCCTTTTGGTTAATATTGCTTAAACATATTTTAAATTATTTACAGCTTCATTTTATATCCACTGACATGTAAATCCTTTAGAAATCTGTTTTTAAAAAGCTATTGATCATTTAAAAGCTGGTTTATTATGGAAAAAAATAGATATTACCCTCTAAAAAGAAAAAAATCCAAAAAATAAAAAAAAAACAAAAACAAAATACCTAAAATACACTTAAGAGTTTTAAAGACAGTGTGAAGTTTTTGAGGAATTAGACAGATAAAAGTTGCCTGAAAAGTAAGCTCATATTTAAGTGTTATTATATATTTTAAATAACAGCTTTATTGAGATATAATTCACACACCATAAAATTCATCCTTTAAAGTATGCAAGTCAGTGGCTTTTAGTATAGTCATAGATTTGTGCAACTCTCATCATTATCTGGTTTCAGAACCTTTCTGTCATCCTAAGAAGGACTTATAAGAAGTCAGTCACAATTTCTTCTCTCCCAGTCTCCTGGCAGCTAACACTCTATTTTCTGTCTCTATACATTTGTCTACATTTAACATAAATGAAATCATAGACTATGTGTCCTTCTGTGCTTAGCTTTGTTTTTGTTATTGCTTCACAACGTGTTTTTAGGGATTCAACCATCTTGTAACATGTACCAATACTTCATTCCATTTCATGGCTGAATAATAGTCCACTGGGTGGATAGATCACATTTTGTTCATCTATTCATCAAATGCTGGACATGTGGGTTGTTGAAAAGTAATTATTAAAATTACATAGGGTGTGATATGAACCCCACATAAAATATATGTCTCATGACAAATGCTGATATTTGTTGGGCACTTACTGTGTAATAGGTGTTCTAAATATTGTATCACTCCACTTAATGACCATAGCATCCTTTGAGAGAGATACGACTGTTTCCCTATTATATGTGGGAGAAAGCTGGGAAATAGGGAAATTTGGTAACCCAGCTGAGGACAAAAATCTAATGAGTAATTACAACCCAGAAATTCTTTCTGCAAAGGCTGTACTTTTTTCATGAAAAACTGTCATATAATAAAGTAGATTTTTGGGGGAGGGGCAGAGAATAGATAGTCCTATAAATTTTAACACATTAGTAAATTTTTGTAGTCACTGACACCATCAGCTAAAAACTTCCATAACCCCAGAATGCTCTTGGGTGCTCTGCTCTTTCTTTCCCTTCCTAAGTCCTTTCCAACCACAGATCAAGTCCCTGTCTCATAGTTGGTGGGTTTTCTTTTTGAGATTGTCATAAAAGTAGAGTCATGCCACATGTAAATTATGAGATGGACTTACTTAACTCAGGATAATGCTTTTGTGATTCACCCACCTTGATCCGTGTAATAGTTTATTCCTTTTTTTTAAACTACTGAGTAGTATTCAGTTGTATGGATGAATATTTCTACTTTTTAAAAACTAGCATTTTAACTGAGATGTAGCCTTTAAGCAGAAAGTGCACATACTTTATGGGTACAGATCAGTGACCTTTTACAGTGTGAACATGCATATCGCATAATGTGGACTGTGCTACTTCCCTCGAAATGAGCTTCCTTGTATCCTTCCTCCTAGCACCTCTGGTGGCCTGTGTTTGAACTTCATAGGAGTAGAATACATGCGACACACTCTTTTGATCTGACATGACCAATATATTTGTGAATTTTATTCTTTATTCTTGTAGCAGTAGTTTATTCCATCTCATGGCTTAATAATATTCCACTTTAAATGTATCATGATGTCCTTTTCCACCCTCTTGATGATGACATTCATTGTTTCCAGTTTGAGGATGCTTGGAGGCATAGAATGGCTGGATGACAAGGCAAGTGTATGCTCAGTTATAGTAGATGATGCCAAAGATTTGCTAAGGTAACTGTCAGTTTCCAATGCACCAGCAGAAATACAAGGTTGAGCTGCTCTATAATGTTAACATTTGATACCAACATTTTAAAGGAGTTAAGCTATTCTGACATCCGTGAGATGGTGTCTCATGACATTTTCATCTGTCTTCTCCATGACTAGTGACTAACGATACTGAACACCTTTTCTCGTTTTCTTATTACATACATATCCTTTGTGAAACACTGGTTGAAGCTCTTTGGCCATTTAAGATGGATTGTCTGTCTTTTGTTACTTCTTTGTATATATGAATATGTATATTATAGATATGAAGCTTTTTCTTGCTAACTATATTGCACATATCTTCCCCTGTCTATAATTTGCTCATTCATTTTGTTTGATGAATTTTTTTTGTTGTGAAATACAAATAACACAAATACTACTTTAACCCTTTAAAAGTGTATCATTCCATAGCATTAAGAACATTCACAGTACTGTACACATATCACCACTATTTAATTCTAGAACTTTTTATCACTCTAAGGATGAACGCTAGACCTGTTAGGCACTCCCTTCCCACCCCTTTCTCCCCTCAATCCTCTGGTGGCTGCTCCTTTGCTTTCCATCTGCAAGGATTTACCTACTCTGGACTTTTCATAGGAAAAGAAATTCCTTTGGTAGGTGGCTTCTGTCACTGTCTTCTTTCATTTGGCATTGTGTTTCTGAGACTCATCTGTCATGTGCCAGTAAAGGACTAAACCACAATAAGATACCACTTCACATCCACTGAGATGATAATCATTATCATAATAATAAACAGAAAAACAATAGTGTGGAAAAGTCAGCTTTCAGGAGTTAATGGTGGGGATGTAAGTAGGAAAGACTGTCAGTTTCTCAATATCAGATTGATGACTGAGTGGAACTTTGAAGTCAAATTTATCAATTACTCTACTTAGTATTTTTCATGTCCTATTGAAAAACATTTTTGCGTGTTGCAGTTTTTCTTGTTAAACAATCACTATACTTTTACATTTAGGTTTATCCTCTACCTGGAGTGTATTTTGTGTATAGTGTGAAGAAAGATGTTTCTCTTACTCCCACATGACTTTGCATTGACAAGGTTATCAGGTTTTGGAAGTGCTGTTTGCCCTATTGCTCTGAATGGTGTCCTTATCATATACCAGATAACTACACCTGTGGGTCTATTTCCAGGCTCTGCTTTCTCTTCTACTGAGCTCTTTGCCTATTATATCCATTGTTTTAAATAGTGTGGCTTCATTTTAATGGCTCATCATTGGAAGTGTAAACCTTCCAACTTAGCTAATAACATTGTCTTGAATATTCCTGTCCCTGCTAATTTCTATATGAATTAAAAAATCAGCTAATTGCAACAAAAGGAAACCTGTTAGGATTTTTTGGGGGCTTTTGTTTTGTTTTTTAAGCCAGGGTTTCATTTTGTGGTTCACGCTGGCCCTGAACTCACTAGGTAGACCTGGCTGGTATCAAACACAAGGCAATTCTCCTGTCTCTGCCTCACTAGTGCTGGGATTACAGGCGTGAGCCACCACGCCTGGTACCTGTTAGGATTTCATTGGCTTGACTTCTGTTTTTTTAACAATCTTCAGCCCATGAGTCTTCCAATCCATGAACGTTATTTACTTCTGCATTTCTTTAGGTTTTGTTATCAGTTACTGTACTGTGAGGAGACAGAACCACATCTGTGATTTGAACAAAGAGAATTTAATATACAAATGTATTAAACAGCATAGTTTGTAAAAAGGAAGATAACTGTTTAAAAGGGTCAGGGTGGATCCTAGTGGGTATGAAAAGAACAACTGCAGAAATCAGCTGTTAGGGCAGAAGGATAGGAAATAAGTGAAGATAGCTGGACACCTAAAAGAGTTCTTTCCCCATTGCCAAGGCCGAGATGCTCACTGGGTAGGTGGAGCTACTACAGACCTGTGGTCTGCTGGAAATGGGGAGCTGGGCACCGCTCGCCTGCTCTGGGATGGTAGAGGAAGTTGCTGGAAGGTCTGGGCCACACCTCGGGTCTGCAGCATTTCTGATCCGGTCTGTAAAAGTGGGAGTAATTTATACACTTAGTTCATTTTTACCTCATAGAATAAATTTATAATATTTTACCATTAGGAATATGTCATTTCTAGATTTAGAAAAAAATCAACACTATTGTTTGTAAAGATGAATCTACAACTGAGTATTGGATATTTTTTCTCAGCTGTGTTTCCCTATTGAGATGACTCTCTAAGTTTTTCTGTCCTTTATATCACTAATATGGAGAACTGTAGTGATTTATTTTTCAAACATGAAATAAACTTTGGATTCTTAGAAGGAACCAAACAGTCACGAGACAGAATCTTTGTTATGCATTGCTGCATTTGATTTGATCTTTAAGATTTTTGCACGTGGGCCCATGGGAGCGACTGGTTTATAATTTCCCTTTTCTTGCAATCTCCTATTCAGGTTTGAATATCTGGGTTCTTGTATCATTATGCTGACTTTGAGAAAAATGAATCGAGAAGTGTTTGATCTTTTTGTATTTTCTATTAAAGGATGGGTAAAGCTAGTATTATTTCTTCTTTTAAACAGTGGCAGAATTCACCAGTGAAACTATCTGGGACTAGAGATATCTTTGTTGGAAAGTAATTACAAATTCAATTTAAAAATAGATATGGAAGTATTCAGGAGTTTTATTTTTTTCTCACGTGAATTTTTTGGGTATGTTTTTATCTTGCATGCTTTAAATCATCCGATTCTGTTTGCAAGAAGTGGTTAAAAATGTTCTATTACTATCTTTTCAGTACTCCTATGGTCTTCCTTGCTATTCGTCAGTTTTCAAAGAACCAATTTTGGGCTTTTTTGATTTTCTCCGTTGTAAGTTTGTTGTCTATTTTATTGACTTCTGCCTTTATCTTTATTATTTTCTTCTTTCAACTTTCTTAGAGTTTGATTTGTTGCTTCCCAATTTCTTGAGTTTTTTTTTATAGCATTGATTTCTGTCCTCTCTTCTCCCATTTATCCATTGAAAGCTGTAAGTTTGTCTCACTGGAGATTTAGTTACACGCCACAGGTTTTGATGTGCCTTGTTTTATCGTGATTCGGTTAAAATATTGCCTAATTGCCTTTGTGATTTCTTATTAATTTGGGGGCAGATTTTGAAAGGTTTTAAAGTTATTAATATTGATTGCTAACATAATTGCATTGGGGTCAGAATGTAATGTGAGCAATAAGAATCCTTAGAAATTTTTTAAAAATTTGCTTTAGGATTCAGATTAATTAGGTAAATCGTGTGTATGTATGATGAAATAATGTGTATGTTGCTATTGTTGGGTGTGGTCTACATTTATCTCTGCCCTGTTAATCCTTTTTTGAGGACACTATCCAATTTTCTCTTCAATGTAGTTAAGTTCTTCATTTCAGTTACTGTATTTGTAGAGTCTGAGATGTGTAATGGTGCTTTTTTGGATATATTCTGTTCTTTAGTAACATGATAGAAAGATGAGTAGGTTAGAGTCATTAATTGTGTTGTTTAACTCTTCTCCATCCCTACAGCTTTTTGTTTACTTGTTTTATTCCTTTAATAATGAGATCCAACTATTATGGCTTTATCTACTTTTCTTTTTAATCTCTTGGTATATAGTTTGAAAATTTTCTATTATGTATAAGTAAGTATAAAATTGTTTTATCTTCCCAGTGGATCATCCCTCCCACTGGATTATTTTGTCTATCTAGTTATGGCTCTTTACTTCATTTAACTTGCTTTAATATTAACATAGCTATACCAGATTTCTTTTGACTAGTACCCAGTACTGTTTTCCTCCTATTTTTTATTTTCAACTGTCTGTGTCTCTGTATTTAGGGTATGTCTCACATAAAGACCATATAACTGTTTTACTCTAATATAGCCCAACAAGGTAGCATTCTTTGGGTATTTAGTCTATTTATATTTAATATACTTGTATATTTGGTTTCACAACTATTCTGTTACTATTTTTTGGGTTGTCTCACTTGTTTTTATTTCATCCTTTCTTGCCTTAATTTGGGCCAATGAATTTAGAGAGATTGAATTTGTGCTTCTCTTATTAATTGTTAATTAAAAGTTCTTTTAGTAATTGTCCTAGAAATTAAAACATGCTTCCTGTTTGTTTGCTTTTAATATAAATAGGTAGTTTTACTGCTTTTTAGACAATACTATTACTTGATAAATTAATTTGCTTTTCTTTTACTGTTGGTATTTACAACCGTTTAAATCTCTGTATATTTAAAACCTCAAAAATTATTTTGTTTTCAATATTCATTTGTGTTTTATCATTTGTTTTTTTCTGGGGTTCTTCAATCCTTCTTATGTTCTCTCTGGGATCATATTCCTTTTGCCTATAGAGTATTCTTTAGTATTTTATTTTACTTGGCTCAGCTGGTGACAAATTCTCTCAGCTTTAATATACTTGAAAATATCTTTATTTTACTTTCACTGTTATGTTAATTCTCCTATGTATAGAATTTTAATTTGGATATTATTTCCTTTCACTGTCTTTTTGCTTCCATCATTTATTTTGAGAAATCAGATCTTATATAATTGCTTCCTTAAAACTAATGTCCTTTCTTTCCTCTGTGTGTTTTTAAAAGTTTTTCTAAACTTTTATTTGTTTTTAGGTTCCATAATAGTGCAGTGTGTCAAGCTGTGGTTTTCTTTGTATCTATTTTACCTGGCGTTCTCTGAACTTGAATCTTTGTCTTGATTTCTGTAATCAGGTGTGGAAGTTTCTTGGCTATGAGTTCTGAAAACATCAACTCTTTAAGTCTGTTTTTCTAGGGCTCTTGTTGTGCACATGCCAGAACATTTTATTTATTTATTTATTTATTTTTGAGACTGGGTCTCGCTTTGTAGCTCAGGTTGGCCCTGAGCTCACTATGTAGCCCAGGCCAGCCTCAGACTCAGCGATCCTCCTGCCTCTGCCTCCCAAGTGTGAGATTACAGGCGTGAACCATCATGCCAGGCAGAATTTTTTTTTAAGATGAAGGATTACTCAACCTATTTATTAGATGAACAAACATACTCATCTAACTGATGAAAATCATACAATATAAAATAATTTAAGAAATGTTGGGAATTAGCACTACCACCTGCTATTGAAAGAGCAAGAAAAACTTGACACATTTTAAGCAAACACTAGAAAGAGGTTAATACTTTACAACCTAACCATGCTATTGAGTCTGGGGTGACTGGGAAGGAGAGCTTTAGGTATACACACCTTCTGTGCCAAAGATTCAGTGACTATATCTGGCTGACGTTACAGAAAAATGCTACCGAGGGCCAGAGGGTTAGCTCAGTGGTTCCGGTGCCTGCCTCGCAAGCGCATGGACCTGAGTTCGATCCCCGGTAACCACATATAATGCTGGGCCCACCAACAATCAACACCGCATACCACAATGCCGGATGTGGTGGCTCACGCCTGTAATCCCAGCACTCGGGAGGCAGAGACAGGAGGATTGCTGAGTTCGTGGCGGCTTGCCTGGGCACCATAGTGAGCTCAGGGCCAGCCTGAACTACAAAGCGAGACTCTGTCTCCAAAAAGCAAAAAAAAAAAAAGAAAAATGCTACTAAAATAAGAGATGTTCCATATAATATTTAAATTGGAAAACAGAGACTAACATCCAACTACTTTAGCGGTTCAACACTTCTATGAAAAATTTAGCTCTGAATTATGAAATTAGAAATAGAAATAATTTTAGTAGGCCCTGGTTGTCTCTAGGAAACTTTAAGCTGGATATAGGTCACTATGAAAATGCATCACTTTCCCAGTTTCCTTAATAATGTACTTTAAAAAAGTGTGTTTTTTCCAATCACATGTGATATATACAAAAAGTTAATAAATATTTTAGAAAGTTTAACTGTATTTCTAAAATGTAATAGGTTCTTTTGATTTTTTAAAACATTTAGCCCTGTTGTCACAATTATTGTATATCAGAGTGGGAGATTGAATTGTGTGAAAGATATAAATTTACACACATTTTATAGCAATTTACACCCTAACATCTACAGAATTCACATTTATCATACAAGCAAGTACAAGGCCAGGATAAAACTGTTAAATTCCAAAAAGTCAAACTGTATATTCTTTCATCTCCTTTTAAAAAAGTTCAACTTGGCTCCAAATTTATTTACTTTTTTTTTTTTTTTTTTTTTTTGAGACAGGGTCTCGCTTTGTATTTCAGGCTGGCCCTGAGCTCACTATGTAGCCCAGGCAAGCTTTGAACTCAGCAATCCTCCTGTCTCTGCCTCCTGAGTGCTGGGATTACAGGCGTGAGCCACCATTCCTGGCTATTTACTTTTTCTTTTCTTTTCTTTTTTCTTTCTTGAGACAGGGTCTCACAGCATAGTTCAAGCTATCTTCAAACTCACAGCAGTCCTGCCTCAGCCTCCCGAGTGCTGGGATTATAGTGGTACACCACCATGCCCAGCAATGACATCAGATTTAAAAAGCCCTCAAATTTTCAGTCTGGAAAAACTTCCCTTCCAGGTACATTTCAACAGACACAAACAGTTGTCCTGTGCTGATGCAGTAAAGGATTGCCAGGTTTCCTCTGGCCCCTAAGTCTGCATCGCATGGTAAGTTTCACAGAGTTAGTTCTCCTGCTGGGAGGTTTGGGGAGGCTTCCAGGCCAACACTGCTGCCTCCACTCAGGCCGCTTCATCTATGCTTTTCTTCATCAACAGACAGGAGTTGCATTCTTGGGATGTCCTTTGAAAGGTTGCCGGAGGGGTTCCTTCCACTTTGGGGCCTTCATTTGACCAGGGGTGGCCATCTTTAAATGATCCAGTATGGTGTTTGTTGAATCTGTAGGCACAAGGCCAACAGACGGTATGGTTCTAAGAATCATGTACCCTTCGAGTTAGGGCTTTAGTGCAGTTTTCTTCAAGTGGCTCTGGATCTTTGGCCAGTATGACTACAGCCTGGATACTCCCTCTAGTTATCCCACTTGGGCTCTCTAAAAAAATTCTCTGAGAAGGCATTACTGTGGACAAGGGTGGGTGTGTGGTCTTAGAGTTCGGCCTGGGCCGTGGGTCCGCCTCTGGTGACTGGACCGGTATTTCAGAACTTTTGACTGTGAGTCTTTTGCTGCCTGTTTTCTTTTCTGCTCTTTCATGTCATTTATTCTCTACTTTCAAGGTATGTATTTCTTACTCCTTGTTCATTTAAATAATCTATGTTTTTTAAAATGAACAGTGTCCAATATACTTTTAAATGTCCTACTAAGTTTTAATTTCAGGTTTGAAAGTTTTAGGTATTAGAATGTCTACTTGGTTCTGTTTTTATATATTTACATTCTTTAGTGTCTTTTTCTACTTCTCTTGGTCATACTAACTTTAATGGTTTTACCTAACTTCAAGATTTGAGTCACCTATGAGCTTTGTTTTTATATAGGCTAATTGTTTTTGATGTGCCTCACACACATTCATCCAATGAATTTGACCCTATGAAATAAAATCCGTATGATATTTAAAGAGAGATCTATATTTCTATGTTTATTATAGCTTTTATTTCACTTGAGGTTTTTGTGGTGTACAAGATTGGACCTAGAATCTCATGGATGCAAGGAAAGGTTCTATTACTGAGCTAAACCCTCAGCTTAGGCTTTCTTTCTTTTTTAAAAAATTGCAACATTACTCACAACAGCCAAGATAGGGAATCAGTTCAAGTGTCTGTTGGTGTACGCATGGGTGCAAAAAGGTGCTCTGTACAAAGTGGAATACTGCGCCGCTTCAGTAAGAGGAAAACTCTGCCAGTTTGGATAACACGGACCTGAGTTTACATGATCTTAAGTGAATAAAAGCTAGGTGTAGAGACACAACCTGGGTGACCTCATTTACACGAGGAATGTAAAACATCAAACGTGGAAACAAAGTAGAATGACGATGGCCAGAGGTTGGGAACACGGGGCGGCTGGGGTGATACTGACCACAAAGTTTCGCTTAGGAGGAAAAAGTTCAAAAGAGCCATCGTATAACAGGTTGACTCTAGTTAATATGATGTAGTGTGCTTGAAGCTTGCCAGTAGTGTTTTTGAGGGTTCTTACAGGAAAAGTGCTGTGTCGGCGAGGCAGTGTACACGTTCATTACTTCTGCTCGGCCATTCCACACTGTGTGCATATTTTGAAGCTCCACATTGTACGCTGTAAAGATATGCAACTTTTGTCAATTAAATTTTAAAAATTTACAAGATTTGCTTTGTAATGTTTTAGAATGAAAGGAAATAGAAGGGGTGAGAACTAACACATTAAAATTTTACTGATTTTATTAGTATGTGGTTGTGTTACACAGTAATTACATTCATCTGGGGGGATTTGTATTCACATTGCCTGGGGATCACTTTTACTCCTTCTTTTCCTTTGTGCTTCTCGTTTCTCTTTTTCTTACATCCCCTTCCCATCTCTGTGGAGTCTACTTCCTTCTTTCCTACCCTCTCCCTTTTATTCTGCTCTTTAAATTATTTGTATTTAACCATTCAGTGTTTAACCTTCTGTGTCTGATTGCTTAGTGTTACGGTCTCAAGATCCATCTGTTTTTTTATAAAGGACTCAAATTTATCTGCCTGTTAATCCCTGTATTTAAATTCATTAAGGTGGGATGGCATTATCATTTTGCAGAGTATATCACAGCTTAAAAATACTATGCTGTTTCCCTGAAGTCACCCAACTGATGGCACACCTAGAATGCAAACCCAGGGATGTGAGGTTTTAAAGAAACTTCAACAATCTGAAATGTTAAATTCCCCCTGCTCGTCCATGGTTTAAAAAATTTCCTTCTTTATTGACTTTTCAATCTTTGAACAATCCGATTCTTCTAGAATGCGAAGTTGATGATGTAGGCCCTTTAGGCCACTATTACTAAGTACGTGGCCTCTGTCACTAAACTGAGGGGCTTTATGAACACCAGAAATTTATTTCTCACTATTCTGAAGGCTGGGAGGTGCAAGATGAAGCTGTTGACGGGTTCAGTGTGTGAGAGGGCTTCCTGGTTCACGGTCTCTTCCTGGTGTGTCCTCATCTAGTAGAAAGGGTGAGGCAGCTCTCTGGGGCTTCTTTTAAAGACACTCATCCCGTGCTTGGGGACCACACTTCACCATCTCTTAAAATCCTCACATTGTGGATTAGGTTCGTTTTGTGAATTTCTTTGTTTTGGGGGGACACAAATATCCAGACGATGGCAGTTAGATCAAAGCACATTGCTAAAAATACAAGCAGGAAACAAAAATGGGAGAAATTGGCTACTTCTTGCTGTTACCTCAAAAACAAAATGACATGCTATTCCTTTTTGGGTGGAAGAATTATATCTGTCAGTCTAGATCACCATTGAATCTTTTCTTCCTCAAACGGCCCATTGAGGGAGCACATTAACTCGGATAGTGAGCTTTTGCTAACTTCAATTTTAAAATGTCAGAACAATAACTGACTGTTCTTTGTGAAGTATCTATGGTGTGCCACGCACCAGGTTAGGTGTACCCTACTTACCTTCTGTTGAATCATCAGAACATCCGTGGGAAGTAGTTATTATTTCTATCATGCAGGTTCAGAAACTGAGATACAGAGAGTGAAGAATGCGCCTCAGGAAGTTTCAGATCTAGAGCTTCAACCCCACTGTGGTTTAGTATTAGAATGTCCCCCTTACGGCCCCTTTGTTCAGAGGTAGAGCTCTTGGGCGAGGGGATTATGGGAGCATTGTACTCACCAGTGGAGTAGCCACTGGTGCGTTCATAACTGAGCGTACTGTCAGAAGGTGGGTCCCTGGGGCTGTGACCTGGAAGAGTGCGTCTCCCTCCCAAGCTCCTCCCTTTGCTGTCTGACTCCTGGCTGGCGCGGGATGAGCAGGCGTCCTCTACCCAGGCCTTCTGTATGAACTTTTCGCCTTGGAGCTAGTCAGTCATAGAGTGAACCCACTAAAAATCAAGAGCCCAAATAAACTTCTCCTCTTTAAGTTGTGTGCATTAGATACTTTGTTCCAGCAACGGGCCAAGTAGCCAAGACAGACTTCTTTTGGACCACCATAAAGATCGCTTATTTCTACATCCACTGCTTACGGCATCAAGTCTGGAACACAGAACGAACTTAATAAATGCTCTTTGCTTTTTCCAGATAAGTGATAATATAGTGAAAGTTCAGGAAGGTGATGCAAAGTAGCACAATGAGGTTGACCCTTTTTACAAAAATCAAAGTTATGACTTGCTACTGTTTCTAAGTGTCAGGTAAGGATCATGTCGGTTTCAATTGCAGTCTCTACTCTGCTGTTTGCTCAGAATATGTCCTGGTTGCAAATGTTTGTGATCTGACAGTTTATTTCCCAAGACATATTAGTGCCAAACCAATGAGATACGAAAGTCTCCCTGTTAAGGAAATTGGCCTTGTGAATGGTTCTCCTCTGGGAAGATCCTGCTGTACTGATGACTATGCTAATACGATGAAGAGATGGCAAATACAATTAGCAGGCTTGGCTGGTGATTTTCCAATCATGATGTTTGGGGTATATTATTAGCTTAACTATAATGGAGCTTAAGATGATCTAAAAATGCCCAAACTTAGCGTGAAAGTCATTCACAGTTTTGGCTCCACTATGGATGTTCATAAACCAGGTGGACTGATGACATTTGGATGTGCTGAGCCCGGGAAAGTGTGCCAAGATGGCCCTGGCTTGGCTCAAATTCTCTCTCTTTGTACTTTGTCACTAGTAAGGTGATGGCCTCTGCATCGCCTCCATAATTGTATTTGGAGCCTACTACTTAGAGTATTGCTCTTATTTCTACCACAAATACAGTTTCATGTATGCTAAGGTCATCTGGAGAAGGATAGTTATCCTTAGCTGTCACAGTGAACACCTGAAATTTCAGGACCTCCACAACTGTTGACGTTTAGTGAGTGGAGAACAGGGGCGCTGCACAATATCCCACATGGAACAACAGAGCCCCCGCCATGAAGAATTATCTGCCTTCCAAAATATCAACAGCCCTGGGGTTGAAAAGATTTAGTAAAAGGAGATTTAGCTCATGTTAAAAACTCTTCCTCAGTGACTTTTCACTTTAATACTCTTGAAACGTGCACTGTTTTCCACACAATGGCTTTCCCTCCTTTGATTCACTGAGATAATGATTTTGTCCCCCAAACACCAAAGAAGTATGATATACGAAGTGACATTTTTACACTGCAGTTTCAGGCAGAGACATGTTTACCGATGTACACAGAACAGTTGTGAGACAGAAAATATATGGAACAAGTTTGTGTTGTGTGTATGTGTGTGTTTGAAAAATCCAAAACCTTTTTTATCTGAATACATGGGACGAATAAGGACCCGAGGATGTTATATTTGCTACAGTTCTTTAGACACCTGAGCGAATGTGCGGCATTGGTGTGCTTTCAAGGGGAGTGCACCCCCTAATTTAGTGCAATTTTGCTCTGAGGGTGTTTTATTTTTTATTCATTTACCGTTTCAGTCCCAGAGGTTGAGAATCTTCTGCAAATGCTTGGATAGAAAGTGTTCTAGGCTTTCCAGGTCACCTGGTCTCCAAAGCAATTCGTCAACCCTGAGGTAGTGCTGCAGTGGTGAACCTAGGGCACGTGTGCCGCAGCAGGCTGTTTGGATCTTTGAAAGCTCTAAAAGGTTCGCCATCAGTGTTGTATTACAAAAGCTGCTGTAGAAAATGTCTACAGGAACAATCAGGTCATCTTGGGCCCACGAGCTATCATTTGTCAACCCCGTTTTATTCTATTGCTTTTTATTTTTTATATGTAGCTTGAGTACATGATAAACACAAACCCCATAAAGGCTGAAAGGTTGGTAAAGAAAATGGTGTTGAAATAAGAATACCCCCTTTCAAAGGATTATTCTCTTGTATTTCTCTTTACCCACTCCTCTACTGAGTCTTCTCTTCCCCCTTTAGGCAAACACATAAATTCTCATTGCATTAAACTGCATTTATCTATTCTCAGATTCTTTATTGCTAATATAAATTCCATTGTTCAATGGGTGCATTTTTCTATTTGTGAAAATTGGTTGAGTGTTATGGGTCAGAAGGGAGTACATAATTTTTTTTCCTCTGGAAATGAACCAAAAAAGGGATATATTTTCATTTAACGGCCTTTCCGCTGGGCCAGGGTGAATCCTGCAACATGGCAAGGATGTGACAGGCTTCAGAGAATGAAAGAACATTGTGAAGCCAGGGAGAGGTGGACAGGAGAAGAGCATGTGCCGTCTCTTCCTTGGTCCTGAGTGGCCTTTTCCATTGCTAACACAGCAGTCTTGCCTGTGCATGGGTCTTGTTTCCTTTGAAAATCCAAATAGGGCAGGAGTCTCACTGTATGCTCTTATCCAGTGTCATGACCTAGTCCTTCGTTTTTCACAAGGTGGTATGCTATGTGCAGCTCTTGGTCACAACAGAAAAGTTTAATGCAATTTGTAGGTCAGCGAAGGGCCATTATAGGTCAGCTAATGGTGAGGGGACACACTAGAATGTTTCCTCTCTGGGTTGTTAGACCTCATTAAAATTAGTATTCAGCTGCTCTGGGATTATCAATATAATTCTTTAATAATAAGTGTCCTGGGAATTTGCAAATATAATATAATGGCAAACTCATTGTATAAAGAATGTCTACAATGTCTCTATCAAATCATAAAGTGCAAACAATTTCATACTGATCCCATTCAGGTCCACTAATAGTTTTTGAGTACCTATTTCATACTAGAGAGTAAGAATTCATTACCTCTTGCTGTCCCCCAAAAGCCCATAGTTGAGTGAAGAAATCCTTGCATTAACTAGTATGTAGAAGCAAAATTTTTTACCTGAGGATTGAACTAAAGAGTGACACACCTGTTATTAAATTTTCCGATTTCAACAGTACATATTCAAGGTGACCCATCTATTTTTTTTTCTGTAAATATTTCTTCCATATTCCAGTTGCATTCTTTGATTCTCTCATTTTCTTTCTGATTTGTCAGGACCTACATGCCTATTAATTAAGAAGGGGCTTTACTAGTCAACATTTCTTTGATTCCAAATGATAACAAATGAAAGTAGTTTAAGCTACAAAGGGATGTTTGGATTTTGAACTGTTGAAGGGACTACGTCTTGCTTCAGAGTCAGGCTCCAGGGGCTCAGGTAATGACATTGGGACTCAGTCACTTTCTCTCTTTTCATATTTTCTGCTATACTGGCCTTCTATACTGGCAGCACTGTTTTAGATTATCTTTACAATACACAGTTGTGGAGGTGAAGAAATTATCTGTAGTTAACTTTAAAACAAATGGACCAAGATCGAATCACTCACTGTAACTAGGAAGAGAGGGATTTGAGTAGGTCTCCGTCACAGATTGTTAGGAGTTGAATTATAACCCCCAAGTTGATACGCCGAAACTCCAACCTCCAGTAGCTTAGAATTTAACTGCATTCAGAGATAGTTGGTAAAGAAATAATGCACATTAAAAAAAAGTCTGTAGAATGGGCTCTAATCCAATGTGACTGGTGTCCTGACAATAAGAGGAGAGGAAGACTCAGACTAGCAGGGAGAGAAGACCATGTCAAGACTTAGGGACAAGATGGCCATCTGCAAGCCAGGGGGACTGGTCTTAGAAGGGTCATCTCTGGTAATCTTTTGTCTTAAACTTCCAGTGCCCACAACCGTGGCAACATAAATGTCTGTTGTCTTAGGTATCTGGTTATCGACTCTTATGGCAGCCTGGGAAAAGTAGGGCCCACATGTAACTCTAGACTTGAGGTAGGTTTGGGAGGGTGAGTTTGTGTAGTCCCACGCGAACCACTTTGTGTGTAGAGGAGGTGGGGTTACACCACATAGAAAATATAATGCATAATTGGTAGGGGAAAATGACCATTCAGCAGTGGGTTAGATTCATGATTATTATTATAATACATGAATTATGCATTAGGCCTTACGATCACCTGATAGTAATACAACAAGCCCACGAGGTAGGCTTAGTTTCTAGGTGAGTTCCCAGTGGTGCAGACAGATCGAGTGACTTAATGGAGGTAACACAGTCAACAAGAGACAGAGCCAGACTCAACTGGGTCCAAGAACCTGAACTTTTCCCTACTTTTTTTTTTTTTTTTTAGCACAAACAACTTCTAATTTTGGATCCTATTGCTCTTCTCTCTGCAAGATTGGAGAAGCTCTTGCTTGAGGCGTACAAAGGCTGAGTGTTTCGATATTAAGGAACTTGCACAATCTACAAAATTCACGAGTTCATTTTTGGTGCTGTTTCTTTTTTGGGCAAAACTTGGCCTCATTCAAGTTAGAGTAGCAGGATACCCAATCTTTTCTGTTGTGTCTCCAAACTGGGGACAAAAAAATGCCTAGTGACCTGTAAGTACTCCCTCTCAGAGGATTAGAAACCAAATCC
>PVIC010012738.1:10000-39227 GCA_004025085.1 Thryonomys swinderianus | reverse complement strand
TCAGCAATCCTCCTGTCTCTGCCTCCCGAGTGCTGGGATTACAGGCGTGAGCCACCACGTCCGGCATTGTGGTATGCGGTGTTGATTGTTGGTGGGCGTGTCTCCACACCCAGCATTATATGTGGTTACCGGGGATCGAACTCAGGACCTTGCGCTTGCAAGGCAGGCGCCGGAACCACTGAGCTAACCCTCCGGCCCAAGATGCAATTTTTTACCAAATATTTTCATCTGCAGTTAATGTGAAGCCCACAGATACAGAAGGCCAAATTATTCCTGAGTTACCACAAAATGTGGTAATGTATAATCACTGTTCGACCACTACTTTCAGTAAGTAATCAAGAAACTAAAAGGAAGTAATCAAGTACCTGAAAGATGCTAATTTCATCCAAAACCTTTTGATTCTTTCTTCTATTCCCTCTCCTATATGTTAAACAATGCCTTCACTTCCCTGAGAGCCAACTAAGGGTTTTAGTTTATAAAAGATTTTGGCAAGACGAGTTTTATAGGACAATCTGGTTTATATAAAGTATATACTCAAACATATAAATTTACCTTATATATTTACACACACATATGTGAAAAATATCATATCTACATGTCTCAGCTGTGATTTTGCAAATCCTCTCACTGCAATTCCTGGCACTTCATACAACACTGTGTTTGTGAGACACTGGAGTACATACACTGTTAAGGCCACCAAAGGTGTCAGGACGTATTTCAGGACATACTTTTCAACATGCTTTCAGGACATACATTAAAGGGGAAGCTCAATCTTAAAGGTTCCTGCAAACTACTGCGAAAAAAAATCCTCACACATATTTTATTTTTAGCTGTCTAACATTTCATTCTCACTTATGCCTACAGTTGTGAAAATACAACCCCTTAATATTTGTAATGGCAATATCCAAAAAAGGCCACAAGATGGAGATATTACTCCATTGCCTTTTGTATTTGGATTTAGGCATTTTTCTATACTCTCTCAAAGGTCATTTACTCTAATGCATTTTATTGCTTTATGGGTTATAAACTTACTTCATGTTCATACTGCTTGAAACTTGTTTCATGGACCTTACATGAAATCTATATTCAAATCTCATTATTAATACAAACTATATTTACCCAATTTTGCTAGCCTAATTTGTTACCAAATTTAGTGCCAAAAGACTATTAACTATAGCCAAAAATTAAATCCAACTTAACAATTTCCTGCAATGAAGATAACGTGAAGAATACACTGCTGGTTTTAAGAGTAACTGAAAACATGAAATTTTAATCATATTATGAGACATGCTAATGCTGCTGAAACTGAGAAGCTCTTCGTGGTTAAGTACTTTCAAGATCAATCTAAGTTGTGTGATACAAAAAGTCACATTAATTCTGCATAAGTACTTCAGAACTGCATAACATAGCATTCATTTGAACTCTATCAGGTATCTAAATTAATATGGATCAAACCTAGGAAATCTATTTTCTACTACGGAGAGTAGAAAATAGATACAAGAGCCAGGAATGTAGTTCAGTGGCCACAAGCTCAAAGTTCTGAGTTCAATCCCCAGTACCAAAAACAAAAACAACAATAAAAAAACCCACACAAAAATACCATAAGATGGGCCGGAGGGTTAGCTCGGTGGTTCCGGCGTCTGCCTCGCAAGCGCAAGGTCCTGAGTTTGATCCCCGGTAACCACATATAATGATGGGCGTGGAGACACGCCCACCAACAATCAATACCACATACCACAATGCCGGACGTGGTGGCTCACGCCTGTCATCCCAGCACTCGGGAGGCAGAGACAGGAGGATTGCTGAGTTCGTGGCGGCTTGCCTGGGCACCATAGTGAGCTCAGGGCCAGCCTGAACTACAAAGCGAGACCCTGTCTCAAAAAAAAAAAAATACCATAAGATGGGCTGGAGGGTTAGCTCAGTGGTTCCGGCGCCTGCCTCACAAGCCCGAGGTCCTGAGTTCGATCCCTGGTAACCATATAATGCTGGGCGTGGAGACACGCCCACCAACAATCAACACCGCATACCACAATGCCGGACAGGGTGGCTCACGCATGTCATCCCAGCACTCGGGAGGCAGAGACAGGAGGATTGCTGAGTTCGTGGCGGCTTGCCTGGGCACCATAGTGAGCTCAGGGCCAGCCTGAACTGCAAAGCAAGACCCTGTCTCAAAAGCAAAAAAAAAAAAAAAAAAAGCCATAAGATATAATTAACCACAAGTGAAACCACCACTTCCACAACTCCTGTATCATACACACATATATACGCTTTCCATAAGACACATTTAGTCACCAACTGTTAGATAATATGTTATTTACAGTGAATCCCTATGTGTTCTTGTTAACCAAGTGTGGTATTTTAAAGAAAATGCAGGTAAGATTTCCAAAAACCAGAGGCTTCTTGGTAATATATAAATTCAATTAATTATGGAATAGCATCCTTAACATGATATACAGTATTTTAATGGTATGAAGTTATTAAGGACTGACTAGAAATAAGAAGTTTCTAGGGACCCTAAAGATTCCTGTGTGGTCTCTATGGTCTGTTCAGACTTTTCCAGTAAATGAATATGGTGATGTTTTTCCTTCTGGTCTTAACTCATTTGTAGTACTGTCTACTATACACACCACAGTATGGTCTCATGTAGCTTTTTAAAATTCTTATCCTTCATTTCTTTTTTTTTTTTTTTTTGAGACAGCGTTTTGCTTTGTAGTTCAGGCTGGCCCTGAGCTCACTACGTAGCCCAGGCAAGCCTCAACCTCAGCAATCCTCCTGTCTCTGCCTCCCAAGTGCTGGGATGACAGGAGCGAGCCACCATGTCCAGCACTGTGGTATGTGGTGCTGATTGCTGGTTGATTATTGGTGGGCGTGAGTCACCACGCCCAGCATTGTATGTGGTTACTGGGATTGAACTCAGGGCCTTGCGCTTGTGAGGCAGGTGCCAGAACCACTGAGCTAAATCTCTGGCCCTCCCTCATTTTTTAACTAAGGAAAGTACTCCCTTTTAGAATTCTAGTATTTGCTTTGAAAGCATTTTAATACAGCTTTTCATTTTAATACTGTTATTTATACTACGGCATGTCCTTTAATTCTTTTTTGTTTGTTTGGGGGTTTTTTTTGTTTTTTTTTGAGACAGGGTCTCGCTTTGTAGTTTAGGCTGGCTCTGAGCTCACTATGTAGCCCAGGCGAGCCTGGAACTCAGCAATCCTCCTGTCTCTGCCTCCCGAGTGCTGGGATTACAGGCGTGAGCCACCACACCCAGCATTGTGGTATGTGGTATTGATGGCCTGTGGGCGAGTCTCCACGCCCAGCATTGTATGCCGTCACCGGGTATCGAACTCAGGACCTTGCACTTGCAAGGCAGGCACCGGAACCACTGAGCTAACCCTCCAGCCCTGTCCTTTAATTCTTGATCATACATTCCTTAATTTTTTTTTTTGAGACAAGGTCTCACTTTGTAGTTTAGGTGTGAGCCACCATACCCAGCCATACATTCCTTAATATTAAGCAGCTCAAATTCTATTAGCTGACTATGTAATTATGCACAGGTAATACCCACTGCATTACTAATAATAAAACAGGCATCTACCTAATAACAAAGCATATTGGGGTTTTTTTTTGGTTTTGGTTTGGTATTTTTTTGGTACCAGGGATCAAACTGAGGACCTTGTGCTTGTGAGGCAGGCTTCAGAACCACTGAGTTAAATCCCTAACCCAAAGTACATTGTTTTATACAGGTATTTTCTCTACCTACAAATGGGGAATGGGGCATGTTCTTGGTTTTGCAATATACTTTAATGCATATGAGATTATAGTTGCTGAATGATGATAATCTGAAACACTTGATGAATGAACCCTAACTGTACTTAATTTAGTACAAAATAGACTGGAGAATGAAACATAAATCTAGGTGAAGTTTCTAATTAAGTCTTGATGCCAAGTAATATTTTAAAACCCAAAGAATTTACCTTTTAGAATATATTATGTAAAACACAATAATAATATTTCTATACTCATTATATAGGACTGAACCACTTTTCATATTTTTTTTCCAGTACTGGGGATAAAACTTGGGCCTTTCTGCTTCCAAAGTAGACATGGTACCACTTGAGCTAAATCCCTGGCCCTTCATAATTGTTTTGATGAAAAAGAAGGTTTCTGAAAATATATATGAGATATATATGAACATAGCTTTATTCCAAAGTGGTCAAAAGTCCTTCTCCCCCAATCAAAAGTCTCTCTTTTCAGTGTAATTCCTTTCCATTACCTCTTTACAACGCTATATCAGGAAGAGTTTGGAATAGTTTTTAATTCTAAGTGTAATTAATTGGTATAATTACCATCCAAGTAGATACAATAATTCTCAACTTAGAAAAGATTTCTAAAATAATATATTAGTTTATAGAGTAAGTAGTTCACTGATAGAAAATACAAGAAAGCTGGGAACAGGCCAGGCATTTTATCAAACTACTTGCTTTGATGTTATTTTAATTGTCACAAAAATTCTCTCCTCTGTAACAAATCAAATACATACCCTCACATCTATCCTACCCTGTTTTATTCCAGACACTGAATAAAACATGATTTTGAAATTCACCATATTAAACCAATCATTAGGTAAAATGCTATCTAGTAAGATTTTAGACTGTATCTGTAGAACAATTATAATAAGAGGAGCCAATTCCTCTTTACCAATTCAACTCAGGCTATTATCTATGCACAATTTTTTAAAAAAGATTCTAAGAGTATTCTTATAACTAGCGTAAAAGTAACTCAGAAGAACATTAAAAGGGAATAAGGAAACAAAGTATTACTGTTCTACTAGCTCTGGCAAATATGGCAAAGTTTTCACAATAGACTTGCTTTTGTGCTCAAGCAACTTTCACTAAACTATACTACCACATGACATTAGTGTGTATATAAGTAAACTAATTTTATGATAATCCAATCTGATGCAAATATATATACAATTAAACAAGCACTCATTCAGCTCTGCCTGCATGCATGATATGTCTATATAAGAAAGATAAATGACTGGAAGGTTACTGTTTTAGTCAGCTTTCCCATCACTGGAACACAAAGCCCAACAACCACAACTTTGAGAAGAGTTTTAATTCAGCTCACCAGCTAGGGAAATTCAGTCCACAGTCAGCTGGCTCCAGTACAGGAACATCATAGTAGAAGAGCATGGTGGAACAAAGCTTCTCAGTTCACAGAGGCCAGAGAACAGAGTAAGGGAACAGCACAGACAGGAAATGGACAGGGACCACACCTCTATGATCTACCCAGACATTTCCAAGAAAACTTTATACTCAAACACATCTTAAACCATACTTAATCTCCAAATAAAGCCAAAAGCATATTAATAATTCTACCTAACATAATACAACTATCCTGTATACAACTAGACATGCAATAATCCCTTCCTTAAAGTCTCAACAGTTCCAGCATTTTTCAAAACTCCAGGTCTAGGTCTCTTCTGAGCCTCAAAATCTTAGCTATGAACCTCTATTAAAAAAAAAAAAAGTTACATAATCCCGAGGTACAGTGACACAAGGCAAACATTCCCATTCCAAAAGAGAGGAATAGGTAGGCAGCAAAGAATCAGATCAAAGCAAGACTGACCAGTAGGGCAAACTTTAAATCCTGTAGTTCCATGTCCAAGATCTGGAGTACATGGTGGTAAAATGTGAGTTCCAAAGAGCATAGGTGACCCCAAACTTATGGGCTTGCTGGTTGCAGCCACAAATCCTCTCTCAGGCTGGCTCTCCTTGGATGACATTCCACATTATTGGTACCTTCAATGTCCTGGGGTCTCCACTGCACCTTTGGCTTCTTTCCCAGTTTTATGCTCCGCTCTCTCAGGCCTTCTTTTGAAATCTAGATAGAGCCTCCTTTACCCCACAACTCTTGCCATTCTGAAAGCCAGTAAAACATCAACACATAGACAATATCAACTCCTGCCAGCAGTCTGAGCGGCAGTCAAGCCTTTCTGGAGGTGACAGGGCCTCCTGAGTGTTTGGATAACTTGAGCATGATAAAACAAACCTTAAGGAACCAATTCCCTGAAAGGCCCTTCTTAGCAGAGATCACAGGAGTTCTCTTCTCAAACAAAAGCCTGACACTGGGCCGGGCCACACTGGGCCGGGCTGGAGATTTAGTTTCAGGGGTTCTGGAGCCTGCCTAACAAGCATAAAGTCCCTTGTTCAATCCCCAGTAACCACATATAACAATACCGGTGTGGTGACTCACGCCCACCAGCAATCAGTACCACATTCCACAATGCTGGGTGCAGTGTACTGCTCACGGCTGTAATTCCAGCACTGGGGAGGCAGAGGCAGGAAGATTGCTGTGAGTTTGAGGCTTGCCTGGACTACACAGTGAGCTCAGGGCCAGCCTGAACTACAGAATGAGATCCTGTCTCAAAGGAAAAAAAAAAAAAGGCTGATACTTTGGGACCCCTGAACACGCGATGGATAGACTCTTGCTGATTTCTGAGATACAATCAAGGCATCTTTCTTCTTGTCCCCATACAAAGTACTTGGTTTCTTTTTAGTAATAGTAATCTCTTTAGCATTCATATCTCCTTGGCCCCCCAACTTCATACATAGTTATTTCTAGGTCAAAAATTAAGTTTTTCAAATTTTTCAGCTTTGACTTTTGCTCCACTCTCACTGTAAATCTTTTTTTTTTCTGATACAGGGTCTCACTTTGGATAACCCATCAAACTCTTTTTATCACATTCTAATGCATCTCTAACCTGTATCGCCAAACCTTTCCAAACTCCTCTTGTAAGCCAGTTCCAAAAGTGTGTGAACTACACAGGTATAATCCTTGCATCAACCTTACTTTTCTAGTACTGATATTTTTCTTCCAGTTACCTTTGAGTTTATTTAAAATAAGAGGAAAAGGTCATAATGTTTTCATGCAATACATACTCGATTCTTTAAATAACAATTGTGACATATTAGCAGAAAGAATTAAGGATTGTTGCACTTGTGATCCACACAAAACACCAACATTTTGGGTTCTATATAATTAAATCCCTCACTTTTGAAATACCCTAATAGCCAAGTGCATAGAAGCATGCCTAAGGTAGGCATAGGAATGCAGTTTAGAAAAGAAAAAAAAAAATCACACTGGAACTCTATTATAATTTCTTTAAAATCACTGAGCAAGAAAAGTAACACTGAACTTTCATGTTGATGTTATACAAATTCTATACATTACCTTGACTTTATCTAAAAGCAAAAGTTAAGACTCTCCTCCTCTATTTTTGGTAAACAACTGTATGGTAAACTTAAATGATTGTACCCCCTGGATTTTACGAGGAAGTGGACTTTTTAATATTCATTTGAAAGAGGGCAGATTTGGCACTTTTATACTGATGTCTCCAATGTTAATACTTCTTAGGAAGATTCATATTCCTTACATGTGCTACAGAACAGACTGGAGCTCCCATGGAGCCAGCCTCAGATTTCTCCAGCTATTTTGTGCATCAATTTGTGCAACAATTTCATTTGAGTTGATCTCCACCATTTCTGCAAGAATACTGTGAACCTTATCTACATAGAAAATTAAATCCAGTTCACAGACATTTTCAAAACATTTGTCTGATGTTTCCTTGAACACTCAAATTTAATCTAAAATGCCAAGTTCCCTTTCTGAAGAGTCCATACATTACAGAAGACAAAATATAGTATTGCATAATGTTTATAAATTAGTCTGTTGACTGATCCTCTAATTAATAATCCTCCCTCTAGGAAATTACAAACATTTTCATCTCTGTTAGATACCAAATGGAAAATCTCCCTAATAATTTACTATTGTGTATCTTCACTGTAGGGCTCACAGAATTTGGAGAGCTGTGGCTTGCCCTAGTTGTTGATGAGGACCACCTTGATCATGGCTGGGCTGGGGCGACCTGGAGGGTGGGTCTGGGGTGGGGCAGACACAAGCTTCACCTCCGGACTTGCCAGCCCAATTTTATATATTAGTCAGCTTTCCCACTGCTAGGACACAATATTTGGCACCTACAACTTAAAGAAGGAGAATTTTAATTTAGCTCATGGTTTGGGGAAATTCAGTCCATTGTTAGTTGGCAATATCACTCATCAGGGTGGGGGTGTGGTTAGAACAAAAACAGGAGGAAGCCAACAGTACAGGCTCTCTCTGCTTCCTAGCTTCCATGAGGTAGGCAGCTTTCCTTTGCCTTGCACTGCCACCAGCATGTTTTCATCTCAATACAGGTCTAAAGCAATGAAGCCAGCTGATCATGGGATAAACCTCTCAAACTGTAAGCCAGTTTGAAAGCCACCTATCCCCTTTAAGTTGTTTTTCTGAGGTATATGGTTCTAGTTAGATATCTTTTCCCTAAAAAGTCTCTTATCCTATACATTTATTTATTCTATATATTTGAAAATACAGATTGAATGATCTTAAAAGGCTTATTAACATGGATTAATAAATTCAAATCCAAATGTTTTATAAGCATATGCCACTTACTAATAGCTTCTCTTAATCACATTTCAGCATTTTTTAATATAAGGATGAGGTTATAAAAAAGAAAAATGAAGAGCATTATTTAGCCACATATATAGTAGGAATTTGTGACTACTGAGTGCACCATTAAGACAACCATGGCTTCAGCATAGAATACTACAAAATTTAAGATAATTTAGCTTATCATGATTTCAAGTCAAATTTTAAATGAAGTACTTACTTTGGTTAGAATGCTGTACTATGAATAGTACTATGTAAGGAAAGTCATAGTCAAAACAATAAATTTACAAAACAAAACAAAAACACAAACGAGAACTCCAGTGATTCCTGAAGAAATAAAAGTGTCAAGGACCAGGAGTTGCTAGACAAAATATAAATATCATGTGTGCCGGGTGTGGTGGCTCACGCCTGTAATCACAGCACTCGGGAGGCAGAGACAGGAGGATTGCTGAGTTTGAGGCTTGCCTGGGCTACATAGTGAGCTCAGAGCCAGCCTGAACTACAAAGCAAGACCCTGTCTCAAAATAAATAAATAAATATCATGTGGAACCCTAGAAGTTATTAATAAAAGATTTTTCAACAGCACATCTCCCTCATCCCAAACTCCTCTGAAAAAATACAGTATACAAATTAGATGAATAAATAAAAGGCATTGTAAATACAGGCTGAACCTCTAAAATGCCATCTCCTAAAGACTTCTGGAACCCCTTCCTAGACTTCTAGAATCAACTTAAAATATATGAAAAGAGATTCCATTGCTATATAAGAGCTGCAAAAGGCCAAATATAAATATGACCTACAGAGGTAAAAACTTTCAAGAAACTACTTGTTTGTGGAATTGTAGTTTAGTTTTAGTAACAATACTCACATTCTTCATTCAGTAAATATTTAAGTGTCCACTGTGTGCCTAATGGTAAAGTAAACAAGAAAGATATTCTCTGTCCTATGTCCAAAATCAGAAAGTCAAGAGGTGCCTGGTGTACGTCCTAAAGATCCTGGGTTATTCCAAGTATACACCACAGGGATGGACTAAAGTTTGGTGGATTACGGAATTAAAAATAGTCACTCCCCTCTAATTTTCTGTATTAATTCTCCCCAAATCTTCCCCTTCATTCTCTCCTGAACTTTCTCTAATCAGACTGATTGTCCTACTTCACTGAAACATCCGTTGCTGAGGGAGTCAGTGCCCTCCACACTGTTAAGCCTGGTCAAATCTCAGAATTTCTGACCTGAATTATTATCATCTAACCCACTAACCACTTTTCCACTTTGAGGAACTTTCTCTACTTGACTTAAAGGAGTACCTTTTCTTGGTATGCCTCCTCCTTCACTGGTGGTTCCTTCCCATTTCCTTTGCACACTTCATTTCCCTTACTGTTAGGGCTCATATTCCCAAGGTTTAGATCCCAAATCTCTTCTCTTACACTCACTCTCTTGAGTAAACTAATCCAATTCCAATTATGTGATTTCAAATTACCTTTTGGTCCCAGGCACTCTGGATTCCTTTTTTTTTTTTTTTTTTTTTTTTTTTGAGACAGGGTCTTGCTTTGTAGTCCAGGCTGGCCCTGAGCTCACTATGTAGCCCAGGCAAGCCTGGAACTCAGCAATCCTCCTGCCTCTGCCTCCCGAGTGCTGGGATTACAGGATGAGTCACCATGCCCCATATTGTTGTATGTGGTTACCAGGATCAAACCAGGGAACTTGTGCTTGCTAGCAGGCACTGGAACCACTGAGCTATATCTCCGGCACTGGATTCCATATTTACAGCAACACTTTCTGCCCAGACTCTAGACCTGATTAACAAAATACCTACAAACCAGCTCTATTTGAATGCTTAACAGACACTGAAGATTTAGTACTTCCCCAAACTCCCATTTCTTTCTCAACCAGACTTCTATTTTATACTTCTCAGTCAGCTGATCCTTCCAGGTACTAAAGTACTTTAGAAAATTCTCTTCAATTTATCTTTTTCTCCTACATCCTACATTCAAGCCATCAGTAAAATCCTGTCAGTAACATGTTCAGATTAAATTCAGAATCTGATCACTTTGTACCACCTCCACTGTGACCACTCAAGTCTATTCTACTCTTGCTGATAAGAGGGCACAGCAACAAGGTATTGCCTATGAACCGGAAGGCCTGTGGACTTCTAGCCTCCAGGACTATGAGAAATAAATTTCTGATGTTGAAAAGTTATTTAGGGCCAGGGATTTAGCTCAGTGGCCCGCTGCGCCTGCCTGGCAAGCATGAGGTCCTGAGTTTGATTCCCAGTACCAGAATGAAAAAAAAAAAGAAAGCTATCTAGTTTATGGTAGTTTGTTAGAGTAACCCAAATAGAACAAGACACACCAAGTATTCATATTGTTTATTCCCTAACTTCCTTCAGAGGCCTTCTCTGATCATCTAGTACTTGCATTTACTTATGTAGTTTTTCCTATTTTTTCCTACTACACTGTTTCATGGGGCCATGGGTTTTGTTTTTATATAAAGGTCACTATAAGTGATTAAAATCCAGTAGACACCAAATAGATCCTTTGAATGAACAATAAAACTGATCAGAAAATAGAGCCAAGGGTACCACTGGGTGTAGCCTACCTACTTTGTTCTGTTACTGAGCATCAAGCTAGTCCTCAAGAGGCTGGCTCTCACATGAAAAATTGCACATTAAGGACTTTAAACAAGCTGCATTTATCTCTACCAAATGTCTGGATCCTTGAAAGTTTTCCAAAAAAGTTAAAATTCAAAGTAAAATACTTGTTCCAATCCATTTCTCTGCTTAGACAGAATAAAGTTTCTTCTGACTTTCTTTCCAAGTTCGACACAGCTGGGCAGAGAAACACAGATTAAAATAATTTTCTGGATTCTTTTCCAATTCTCTCTCAACAAATAATCTTCTCAATTATCTATACATTTTTACTTTCCCATCTTTGTGTGCACAGTTAAGTGCTTTGGTTGTTCACACTGGCTAATTAACAGCAAAGTAAGCTGCATGGTATTATAAACCAAAATTCTACAGGGGTGCACAGGCAAACCTAGATTACATAATCTAAATTTTAAACCATTACAGTTAAATATCTCTATTCTCTTAAAGGAGCTTAATTTCCGTAAGCAACTGGAAAGTACCTTCAAGATTTTTGGATTTGTTGTGTATAAGCCTTTCATAACTACAAATTTTAATCAATCTTGATAAACTATAATTATTCTCGATATTAAAGGCACTCTCAAAAGTTAGTTCAAACATATGGTTTCATTTTTGGTATACATACTGCATTACCATTTACTGTGAAAATGAGGTATGGTATATTTTGTCATTAGTCATTATTAGCAGGTAACTGCTAATAATGACAAGCTTGAAGTGTGAGACAGATTTTTACTAAAATGACTTAAACCATGATACAATGGCGCCCTAACAATTTTACATTCAATAATGGAATGAAAATGCAATACTTAAAAATTAAATTTCCATTTAAAAGTTCAGCAGTTCATCCAAATTTATACTAACCAGTATACATGTCAAATGTAGTCACGTGAAATCTGGATTGAGCAACAACGTAGGTAAACTTGAATTTTTTTCTACCCCCGTAATTATTCAAAGTATTGTCTGAGGAGCTCAATCAGATCGTGTGAAGGTCTAAGTCTTTTACTCTATAATTCCGAAATCAGTAAAATGTCATCTCCTTGACCCTACGGTTCGGTTAGCGACAGGGCAAATCCCAGGCCCGTGAGGGCGCGCGCGCACACAACACACATATACACACACAGATTATAAATGGAAAAAAGCACGAAAAGCAAAGCAAAGAAAGAAATCCATCCTGCACTCCTGGTGGGCTTGGGCTTCTCTCCCAGTCTCACCCGAAGTATCTGCTCTGCCCTGAAATCCTAACAGCTTCTCCCGGGTTCCAGGACTAACTCGGTAGAGGCTGCAGAGTCCTCCAGATTTCTATACTGTGACCCCGAACTCCCATTTAACAGGGTCAAAAGATTACAAAACGTGGGGCGAGAATTTTCCGCCACAAACACCAGCCAAAATGCATTCCTCGCTTCCGGAAAAAGACGAGTAAAGGAGGCGGATGAAGTAAGCCCAAGTGTGAAGATGGCAAACGATAGCCACACACGACTACTCTTTCGCACTTTTGCCCAAGGGGTATGAAAACGGGACGACCCACATCGCTCTTCCTTCTCTGCGGCACAGCCGGGGGTTGGAGCTCCCCAAAAGCCGAACCCAAGGACCAGAAGAGAGACACTGGAGGGGTGTGTGTGTCCACGGAGCCGCCCGCCCGACCGCCCGCCGCGCGTACCTGCGGCAACCCGAGGAACTGGTAGAAGTTGAACTGCACCTCCTCCACCAAGTCGAACAACTCCAGGTCTCCGCTCTCCCAGCCGCGCGCCGGTCCCACAGCCGCCAGCAGCAGCAGCAGCCACAGCGGCGGCGAGAGCGGCGCGAGTGGGGGCCGATGACCATGAGGAAGCCGCGTCAACCCGGAGCTGGGAGCCCACATCGCGAGGGGCTCGAAGGTCACGCCGTGCGGCGCCGGTGGCCGAGCCCGGGGACGTGGCGGGCGGCGCCGGCGAAGAGTGCTATGCCGTCTGTCAGGGGGCCGGCAGCCGCCCGGGAGCCGCCGGCCGGGACGGCACGGGACAGCAGGGGACGGCTGGAGCGCGGGGCCGGGAGCGGCGGTGGCTGCTCGGACCCTCACCCCGGGCCTAAAACAGCTGGCGAGCCAGCGCCTGCCGCCCGGTGCCGGGGGAGAGGCTTCCCCTCACCTCAGCCTATCCCAGGCCACGCTTCCGGTGACGTCACGTATCCTAGCAACTGGGAGGAGGGGCGGGGCCGGAAGTAGGGACGCCGGGCACCCTAGAGCGGGGCCTACAGCAACAGCGTCTCAGGAACTGGTGTACTGGTGTTCCCGGAGTCGCTAGACGTGTATTTTTCCAGGTTAAGATGTGGACACAGGCATCATCTGTCGGAAAGATCCCACAGGTTTCCTTTGAAATAGCTGCCGTCTTGTCCTCTCCTGGATACTGAGCCCTGAAATGATGCGTGGAGTCTCATTTATTATGGCTTCTGTTCCATACATTTCACTTATTCCATCAGCAAAGGTTCGAAGTAATAGAACGACTGCCCAAAAGGAACAATCTACTGGAGGGCGAGGATATCTTTTTCAAACGGGAAAACAAAGAAAATTTGAACTAAAAAAAAAAGCCAAATATGAATCACGGTGCACAGGAATAATGCCATAAAAGAGGAGGCTTGTACCATTCATAATGGCAACTCAATAATAGTTTTAAAAGAAAAGTAGTTTATCCATCCTAGCCCAACCCCAGTTAAGGTCCAGTTTTAAAGACATGGGCTGAAAACCTCTCCCTAACAATGTCTTTCCTCCCATGTTCTTTTAGTCTTCTTACATTTCTGCCCTTTCATTCATTGTTCTAACTGACAAAGAGGAACAAGACACGCTTGTGCAATTCAAACCCTAGCCCAGTTGTGAAAATTTGTCCTATGCTCTTCCTTTATTGGGTCTGGCCAGCTAAATCTAGCTCTATATGCCCTGATAAATGTTCTTTTGATAAATGATAGTTATACTGTTCAATAAATAGTAGAAAAACATAAGAACAAATAACGAGGCCGGAGATTTAGCACAGTGGTTCCAGCGCCTGCCTAAAAGTGTCAGGTCCCTGGCTCGATCCCTGGTAACCACATACAACAGTACTGGGCGTGGTGACTCACCCTCACTAGCAATAAATACAATATACCACAGTGCAGGGTGTGGTGGCTCACACCTGTAATCCCAGCACTCAGGAGGCAGAGGCAGGAGGATTGGTGAGTTTGAGTTTTCCTGGGCTACATAGTGAACTCAGAGCCAGCCTGAACTACAAAGTAAGACCCTGTCTCACAAAAAAAAAAAAAAAAAGGAACTAATAATGAGTGAGAAATGTAGAGAAGCCCCAGACATTTATCGCTTTCCCACAACCTATAAGCAATATAGATTATGGTATTTTCTTCTAGAAATGAAAATTAGGGTGGATAGTTTGGTTACCTCAGTCCAACCTTAGCTGGGATTGAGTTGCAGTTTTAGTAAAACTCAGTCTACTTCTAGTTTTTTGATATTCTCCATGTGTCATTTCTCTGAGCTTTTGCTGAATCCTGAGGTGATGCAGAAGGCTGAGGGCCTGGGCCTGATGGGTATGGTCAAATCACCCTGCACTCTACCAGTGCATATAAGAGGAGGAGCCTGCCTTGGATATTTAGACACTTGTTTCCACTCAAGACATGTGCTGTTGTTTCTAGAGCTTTGTGAACAGGAGAGTAAAGGTCTAAGTTTAAAACCTCTTAAAGATAGAACTGAATTTTCAAGGCAGAAGAGGCAACCATCTTCCTAGCTTTTAATTAAAAGCTCAGAGGAATGACACATGGAGAACAGAGAAACACCAGAGTGGACCAAGTTTACTAAAACTGCAACTCAATTCCAGCTCAGATTGGCCTGAGGTAACTGAACTATTACCACATTTTCATTTCTAGAAGAAAATACCACAATTTATATTGCATATAGTTTTTATTTTAAAATTTTGCATATGATGAAAAAGGCAGAAAATTTTGTTAGTAATGAAGATAAAAACATAGATAATAGGAGCCCCACAAATCAGATGTTGGAGTCCAGATAAGAAGTTTAAAATGACTAAGAGAAGAAAAGGTGAAAAAATGGACTAAAAGTCAAAGAATTTTGACAAGAATAGGAATCCATAAAAAAGAATAAAAGGAAAAATTTTGAATGGAAAAATGTAATGCCTAAAATAAAGAACTTGATGGATGAGCTTAATAAAAGGCTCGACAGAGCAGAAGAAAAGATAAAGAAATTTGGGGATAGGTCAAGGAAAAAAAATACCCAAATTGAAACACAAAGGGAAAAAAACAATAGGGAGAAGGGACCAGAGCTTAAAAGACATGTGCAAAATACATAAATCAGGCAGGTGTAACTGGAGTCCTAAAGAAAGAGAGAGAGAATATGAAGCAGAACCAATATTTGATGAGATAGTATCCAAGGATTTTACAGAAGTAACAAAAGACATAAAACCACAGATGAAAAACCTCAAGTGAACATGGATCATGGATCTGCATGTAATAGATCAAACATTAAACTCATACAGGAAAAAAATTACAGGAGTAAATTTTAGTGACCTTGAGTTAACCAGTGATTCCTTAGATATGGCACCAACTTCATAAATACTAGAAGAAAAAATGATAAATAGGATTACATAGAAATGAAAGACTTTTATGTTTCAAATTGTCAAAAAATTGAAATGACAGCCAAGAGGATGAAATAAAATATTGGTGCATCATATATAGAACTTAGGTCCAAACTATGTTGAGAATTCTTAAAACTCAGTAACAACAAAATAACTAACTCCATTATTTCAAAGTGGGGATTTCAATAGCTATTTGTCCAAAGGAAATATACAAATGAACAAGAGTCTCACAAAAAGATGCTTAAGCCGGGCGTGGTGGCTCATGCCTGTAATCCCAGCACTCGGGAGGCAGAGACAGGAGGATTGCTTAGTTTGAGGCTTGCCTGGGCTACATAGTGAGCTCAGGGCCAGCCTGAACTACAAAGCAAGAACCTGTCTCAAAAAAAAACAAAAGATGCTTAAGATCTTTATCCATTAAAGAAATGCAATGACTAAATGACATACCACTGCACACTCATTAGGATATCTATAGTGAAGACAACAATAAAGGATGTTAGTGAACACATGAAAATTTGGACCCAATTCATTGTTTATGGGAGTGAAAAATGATGCAGGCTTTTTGGAAAACAGTTTGGCAGTTCCTCGAAACACTATAGAGTTATTATAAGATCCAACAGTTTCACACCAGAGAAATGAAAACATACTGCCGTGTAAAAACTTGTGCACAAATATTTATAGCAGCATTATTCACAGTAATTTAAGAAGTTGGAAATAATCCAAATGCCTGTCAACTAGTAAGTGGATAAACACAATGTGGATTACCTGTACAATGGGATTAGTATTACTCCCAGTGGGATTATTTATTATTCAGCAATAAAAAGAAATGAAGTATGGATACATGTTCTAACACAAATGAACTTTAAAAACATGCCAAATGAAAAAGTATTATATATGGTATGATTCCATTTCTATGAAATTTCCAGAATGGGAAAATTTAGAAAGCAAATTAGAGTTTGTGGTAGAGGTTAGATATTGATTACAAATGAGTATAGGATTTCTCATGAAAAAATAAGATTGTGGTAGTTGTTGCATAACTTTGTGAATATACTAAAAACTATTGGTTTGCACATTATAAATAGGTGGATTTTGTGGTATGTCAGTTGTATCTCACTAAAGCTGTTTTCAACAAAAACAAAATTACAAACAACTAAAAACAACCATATGGAGTAAGCCAAGTAAAGCCCAAGTAGGATAAATGCAACAAAACAAATCTAACTATATCACAGTTAAAAAATGTAACAAAACAAATCTAACTATACCACAGTTAAACTACAGATAAATTTGTGAGTCTAGAGAAGACAGTAACTTAAATGAATGTTTGTAGCTTTAAATGTATTAAAGGCAGAAAATTAGTGAGCTAAATTCATTTAAGGAGTTACATAAATTCAACGTTCCAATCACATAAATAACCATAGAATGAACCCAAGTGAGGAATTGGGTGAGGACAGCTAATTCTTTTCAACTTTGTAGTTATGCAAGTGAGCTAGGGGCATATTTAGCTAAACATTTGTGTGTGTGTGAATTTCGTATTTTGCAGGTCTTGGTGCCAATAGTGTTCAAGGTTTGACTATGATAGTGTGCAGCTAAGATGGTTTGAAGAATGGGGTAGAAGGAAGGGTGATGGGTGGGCCATCCTCAAGAGCTTGAGGGAAGGGGTTCTAATCTTATTATAGAAGAACCTGAATAATGTAATGACCAGGAAATGCAAAAGAGCTCTGGTAATTTAACAGAGCAGCAGGACTCAAAGACACTCAAACCATTCTAACCCTCACTTTTGGGTAAAACCAAATTAAACTATGTCAAATAAAATTGAATATAATCCCCGTTATAGCTAAAAATCCAAAGCTCTTCTAAAATAATCATTAGTGGCTTATTCATCCTGCTTATTAGAAATATCTGGCTCTCATTAAATCTTAAAAGGTTCTCATTAGTCTCTATATGGCTGTTTCTCAAATATTTTAACTTGTAGTTCTAAGATATCATTGTTCTTTAATTGAAGATTATCTTCACTCAGTAATTTATTTATCCAAACACCATTCACAAACTCATATTGAGCTGACAAAGGTTAGAAAAACATTGTTTTAGGCAAGTGCCTTGTTGGAAATAATCCCTTTTGTACTGCAGTTTTGAATTTTAATTGTTTTGAAGGTCCTTATAAATAAATACAGATGTTCTTTATGTTATAAATAATATATTTCGAACATGTTGACAATATGGGTTTTACTTCTCTGAATAAAGTACTACTTAACTCAAATAATCTCACAGTGAATAACACAGATTCTGGAGCCAGGGTGATTAAATTTTATTCCTGGTTATACTACTCACCAGCTGGGTGATTTGTATGTTTCAGTTTCCATATCTCTAAAATTAGGTAATATTACTAGATTTCCAAAACCATAATTTTGATTTGGGAATTAAGTGAGATAATTAGTGCCTGGTATACAGTGATTTTATAAAGACTGTCTTTATAAAATAATAACTGGTTTTCTTTTCACTCCAATTCCACAAAACCTAATATTCATGATATTTTCTGCTAACTTCAGCTTAAGGTTAAATAGTAAATACTAAATTAAAGGCATATACTAAATTAAAGGCATTTAAGGTTAAATAGTAAATACTAAATTAAAGGCATATACTAAATTAAAGGCATTTAAGGTTAAATAGTAAATACTAAATTAAAGGAACAAAAGGAAGAAAAAATATTCATATTCAGCTATTACATAACTAAAGTCTGAACAGTCATTGTCATTTTACTCTAAAATAGCTCTGTATTTTCAGGCAGTTATGTTTTCTGCTTTTCATAGACTTTAAACTGTATCACAACAAAATCCACATCAAAACATCTTTCTCATAACATCTTCCACAGTTTCAGGGCTACCATTAATTTTTCAAAACTTTGGGTAACTTACTTGGGTCAGTTATTACAGTTTAAATGTTGGTTTTCCTCCTTTCAACAAATCACGTATTTTCTCCTACCAACTCCTCAATTTAGGCAAGAGGATAGAAATTCTTGTGTTTTCCTCATATACAAAATTTCAAGTTAGCAATCAAAAGGAACATTCCAGGGCTGGAGATTTAGCTCAGTGGTTCCTGTGCCTGCCTGGCAAGTACAAGGTCCTGAGTTTGGTCCTGGTAACCACATACAATAGCAGGCATGGTGACTCATACCCACCAGAAATCAGTACCACATATTACAGTGCTGGGCATGGTGGCTCATGCCTGTAATCCCAGCACTCAGGAGGCAGAGGCAGGAGGATTGCTGTGAGTTCGAGGCTTGCCTGGGCTACATAGTAAACTCAGGGCAACCTGACTACAAAACAAAGTGAGACCCTGTCCCCCCCCCCCAAAAAAGGAAACATTCCAACAGACTTCTGTGCCTTCTTCTATTCTCTCAGGCTAAATGGCCTTTGGCTTTGTGCTATAGAGCTCTAACCCTGTGACACCATACAAAGCCAGAGAAAAAGCAGTACAAGGTTGCTGTTTACCTGAATCAACAGGCCTCAGCTAAGGCTAGGAATTATATAGGGAAATTTCAGATCTCACAAATGCTTATTATTATATTTACTAATGGGGCAGTATGCTATACAATACTCAATTAGCAACAGGATTGACATGGAAACAGGTTATGGAAAATTTAGTTCCAAATGGCAAGATACAGGAAATACAAATTTACTGCCCTGATGACAACTGTTCAATCGATCCATTTTACCAAATCATGTAACCCAGCATCATCTCGTTCCATCTCCAACATATAACGTTCTATTAGTTTTACTTACTACAGGAAGTATTTTAGTGCCAAGATAGTCTTTCAATATTAAAAAAAAAAATTTAAAAATAGTTTCACCACCAGGGGGCAAACAATATTTTTATAGGCAAAGAATATTTTGAACATTCTAAAGAAATTATCTTGTGTGGACATAGTTTATTGTTAGAAATTCAGTAAGAGATACTTATTCTAACCTATCCCTCTACATTTAAGGAAAATTGTACAAGTTCCCCCAAACCAGACAGACACCCTTCAATTTACTGTGTCTTTAGATACCTTTACATACCCCTCCTTTTACTCTTCTTTCTCATAAATTTGCATATAAGGAAGAAAACTAGAATCGAACTTTTGAAATGCTAATGTAGCCTTTGTCTATGGTGTCTTTTACATTGCTTTTCATACTAGACATCTTTTGACCAGTGGTTCATTTAACATGTATTTTGGCTCAAATTTTGTTGCTCCTAATTTAGTATGATTAATTTGCATGCTCATATCTTTACTTCGTTCTAAAATTGGGCTCATTGGGTTTTTTTTTTCAACACTGAGGATTGAAGCCAGGGTCTTAATCATACTAAGGGAGCTCTCTACTACGGAGCTACATCCCCAGTTCAACTCTCGTTTTAATTAATGCCTTGCCACTTGTTAACTTTATAATTGTGAAATGAAGCTAACTGATAAGCATATCAAAGTATAAGTGATCCCATGAAGACCCTGATGTTGCTGAATTAACTTGGTAAACTAAGAGTCATGAATAACCAAAAGTAAGCAAAACCCTTAGTACAATAAATTATCAGAAAGAGACAATGATAAGAAAACTTGGTCCAACATGAGTGAAGCCTATCTTATGAAGATTCAGGAAACCTGGTTATTTCTGATCTGTAACTTTTTAAGAATACTATTAATGGGGACCGGACATTTAGCTCAGTGGTTCCAGCACCTGCCTCGCAAGTGCAAGGCCCTGAGTTCAATCCCGGTAACCACATACAATGCTGGCCGTGGTGACTCATGCCCATCAGCCATCAATACCACATACCACAGTGCCGGGCGTGGTGGCTCATGCCTGTAATCCCAGCACTTGGGAGGCAGAGGCAGGAGGATTGCTGAGTTCGAGGCTTGGCTGGGCTACATAGTGAGCTCAGGGCCAGCCTGAACTACAAAGCAAAACCCTGTCTCAAAAAAAAAAAAAAAAAAAAAAGAATACTACTAATGGAAAACTGACTGTTTTTTTCCTAAGTACCTGGTAAGACCATATTATACATCAATTATAATGATGCCACTATTTAAATTAGGGCTGGAGAGGAATGAAGATAGAATAGTGGTCTGGCAAGGTCTGCTACTTGGTCTTTCCGTTTACTGTTCACCCAGGCTCGGCCACTAATTATCTTTACTCTTAATGTTTCCCACGAGGGTTATCACTGGGGCTCCAGGACTGAGCTAGATACTGATGTTTTTATCTAAAGAACATTTTTATCCAGATGAAATCAGATTCAAGTAAATATTGAAAGCAAACAGAAAAAGAAAAAGAAGTTGCAAAATAGTGGCATAGAAAAGAACAATCTATGACTTAACCTCTGTTACCCTAGTGACAGAAAGAGATTTAGGGATAAGGGATTTCTGCGTGTCACTGATTAACTTTTCAAAAAATGTATTTTAGGGCCAGAGATTTAGCTCAGTGGTTCTAGCGCCTGCCTAGCAAGCACAAGGTCCCTGGTTTGATCGCAGTAACCACATACAACAATATCAGTTGTGATAACTCACACCCACCAGCAATCAGCACCACTTACCACAATGCCAGGGGTTGTACCACAGTGCCTGTAATCTCAGCACTCAGGAGGCAGAGGCAGGAGGATTGCTGAGTCTGAGGCTTGGCTGGGCTACATAATAAACTCAGGGCCAGCCTGAACTACAAAGTGAGACCCTGTCTCAAAAAAAAAAAAAAGTGTTAGTGTGCACAGACAGGATCAAGTGTATCTTTGACCTATGGCTCAGCCACCAAATATTCAAAAGTTGCACCATTCTTTTCTTTTGAGGTCTGGGGTCTGGGAATGGAACCCAGGGCTTCCTGTACTCTAGGTAAATACTCTACCTCAAAGGCTACACTTTTCAATCCAATACATTATAGCTTGGGTTAGATCCCTTACTGGGTCTCTTCAAATAACCTTCTTTCACATAAAGTAGTCTCAGCCAAATGACCACTCACATACTGCGAGTGGCCCTCGGAGGGTGCACTCTGGTGGTACCTTGCCATGTTCCAATATTTTGTCCTCTTTTTTTTGTGATAGGAAGTGGTTTTGAGTAAAATACTAGTTAGCATATTCTTAAAAATTTAAGACTGCTCAGAGAGTCTTTGTTTTAGTTTCTCCTTGGTGGGACAAAATATCCAACAGCCACAAGTTAAAGGAAGAAAAGATTTTAGCTCACAGCTTGTAGATGTTTCAGTCCAGTCAAGGCTCTGAGACAGAGTGGCAGGGCAGAGGGGCGTCACAGAGAGAAGAGAGTCCATGGCACACCAGGCAGGAAGCAGCAACCTTTTATTCCATCCAGGTTACATATAGGCCTAATGGTTGGTGTCGGTGGTTGGTCCCAGCTACCCATGCATGGGGGTGGGAGGAAGGAGTCTTCCATCATTTGTAAATCCAATATCCACATCCAGAAGCATGCTTAATCAGTCAGTGGGCTAATCCAGTGTTGTACATCCATGATCTATTCCCTGCCCAAAGCTCCACCTATGCGTGCATGAGACTTTGGAGAGACATCTAGTTGTAAGCCAAAATTGTCTTTTAATGCCATGAATAAGAAAGCAGCTTATATTACAAAGAGAACCATGCATAGAAATGAATGGAAATATTATCAGGATTATGCGATTTAAAAACATTTTACCAAAAATGATTCATGCCACTAACAAAACTTAAATCTGAGCCCTTAAAAATTCACTTAAAATATCTCAGGTAAGGTAGGTCTAAAATTCATTTTTAAAGGATATTTTAAAAGACATCCTTTTTCAGTTAGTCTTCAAGAACAGTTATTCAACATCAGAGAGGAAGACAAATCACTAAGCTACATTTTAGCAAAATCTTCTGCACAATTGTTGAATGGAACTGAAAAACCAATCTACTATTAGGTGACAGAGCCAACCATATACTTCTCCCACTGAGATCTATGTCTCCTTGTAAGAAACTTTTCATTAAAAATGAATACCTAGCCAGGTGCTGTGGCACATGCCTGTGGTCTCAGTTACCCAGCAGGCTGAGGCAGGAAGATCACTTAGGTCCAGAAGTTCAAGGCCAGCCCAGGCAACATAGCAAGATCCCATCTGAAAAATAAAATGCCAACAAAAACCATCTAATTATGCAAATCAATTGAATTAAAATCAAGCTCTCACTTTGCCACAAAATGTTCAAGCAGATTTTTAATATTAACCTGATTTTTAGCCACTCACTGTACTGCAAGCCCTGTGATCATGGGAATTTGATCTACCTTTTTCATTTCCCTTTTAGTGCTCACCTCATATTAAAGCCTTCATGTAAAGAGAAAAACTTCTTTTTTTTTTGGAGGTAATAATCTATAACATTATAGATCAATTTCCAAGACAAAACAATCAAGTAAACTAGAGAGCTGTCCACGTGCAAGTCATAGACGACTACTGCGATCTCAGAGCAAGTGAGATTTTTTTTTTTTTTTTTTTTTTGAGACAGGGTCTCACTTTGTAGTTCAGGCTGGCTCTGAGCTCACTATGGAGCCCAGGGAAGCCTCGAACTCAGCAATCCTCCATGTCTCTGCCTCCTGAGTGCCGGGATTACAGACGTGAGCCACCACGCCCGGCGCTGTGGTATGTGGTATTGATGGCTGGTGGGTGAGAGTCTCCACACCCAGCATTGTATGTGGTTACCGGGAATCGAACTCAGGACCTTGCGCTTGCAAGGCAGGCGCCGGAACCACTGAGCTAACCCTCCAGCCCGAGCAAGTGAGATTTTAATCCACAACCCAACCTGTGACCCACTGTGGTTGAACCTTCATAGTTTAGGGAGTGCTGCATTAACTGCTTTATATACAAGGCTGGTACAAACCCTCAGTTGCATTATTTGATTGTATAACAAGCCCGAGGTAGCACTGAATCACTGGGCCAGTATATACTAAATCATTTGTGATTAAAAAAAAAAGTCAGATTCTAGTGTACCATTATAATGGGTCCTCTGTACAAAATTCCTCAATCATATAATAATTCTTATTGACAGTTTGAATAAATATAGCTCTAAGGTACGATTTACAGTATCCCTGGATTTATAAACTCAACTTGTTTTGAAAGTTGGTTGTAACTCAAGTTAGTTGTAAGTCAAGAGTATTTTTCCCATAAGAAATAATAGAAATACCCATAATGCATTCCAAACCTCCCAAAGCACTCCTTAACTAACCTTTTCATTATAAAAGTGTTCTAAGATGTATAATTTATGAAAACACCAATAATTTTCCTAGTGTATTCACCAAAATATTATAAAATGTGCCTAGCTTAACAGACAAATTTCACACTGTACTCACCATTCAAACTGACATCTTTGACTTGCAGGAAGGGAGTATGAAATGGAAAGTGGTTTTTGTTTGGTAGGAGAGTTTCTTCCATGGGAACATCAGGGATCTGGCTCTCTGGTGTCCTTTCTGTCCTTGGGAGGAGTCTGCAGCTGCTTCTGCTCAGTAGACCTGCTTCTGGCTCACAAGTCCTCAACCTTTTCAAGACTAAATACTGGCCTGAGGTTATAGTCCTGTTTCTTCTTGAACACTGATCTCTAGTATGACATGACATTGTATCAAGTGAGGGAATGCAACAATTGTTTTTTTTCTCTGTCTGGGTGGGTCTTCTCTACAATTGTTTGTAGCTTTGTCCACCTTTTTCAGGATTTCCTTTACTTCAGAAGAGCTTTGCTACACTGATTGTTGTCACTCCCCCTCCTCTCCAGAAAGCTCTTCAGCTGCAGTGCTCTGTTGCTCAGCCAGAAGTTGCTGAAGTTCCTCTGTATCACAGCTCGGCTATGAGCGTCCCTCCCATAGTTCCTCAACATCACCATTGCCTAACTGCAGCCTGTGGACTCCACTCTAGTAACACTGTCTTCAACCATAGGGTCAACTGAATGCTCAGGCTCCTCTACACAATCTTTGAAGTCTCTCTTCTGTATAATTTTAGGCCACACTTTGTACTTTGTGCCAAGCAGATCTTAGTAACCAATTAAAGCTAAATTTCTGTCTGTAATCCCAAGTTGTTCATATGTGAAGCTGGTCATAACTTGAGGCTTCACTATATATTTATGTTCTCCCTAGTTGCAATAGGATGTGCCACTATAATTCTAATTTTTCTCAAGATTTGTCTTGCAACTTCAAAGCCAGGTCTTTGACATGCAGAGGAAGGGTATTTTGAAGATAAATATAAAACACTGTAATAGTCTTATATATACCCTAGATAATATTTTGAAGCTCAATTCTTTCTCTGAAGATAGCATTGCACTTGGCAGAAATATTATTGTATTCCTTTATATTCAAAAGCAATAGTTGTTGGTTTTTGAACAGTATTATCCTTCATTAACTTTGCAATCACTTATCTTTTTCATATAAGATCATAACTGTAGTTGAGGTTGTTTCACAATGATGTCTCAAGCTTTAGAATATTTTGTTGACCTAGAAATGTTTTGTTTTAGCACATAGGAATATTCTTATTACCACAAATGATAGTCTTTATGTTACTTACCCGGCTTTTTTTTAAATGTAAAGCCTTCATGTTAGGAGTCAGATTTGGCATATAAAATATAGGACATCCACTTAAAGTTGAATGTCTAATAAATAGTAAATATTTCCTATAACATGATTATATGAAAAATTATTTTTCTGTCATTCATATTAATATTATCTGGAAACCCTGGCCTGTCTTTTTTTGTCCCACTTTTGATAGAGGGAAGACATAGGTTGAAATATGCTCAGAAGATTATATAGAAAGTAGTGATGTCATTACTTTCTTGTTAACTATCTTTAAATATTGTTAGGTATCTCACACACATACATATACACACACAAAATAAACATTGGTTTCAAGACATTGGGACTCAGCCAATGAAATATTTCATTATAATGAACAATTAAATCAGCTCCATCTGGGTCTTTAGAGGGACATCATCACAATCAATTTTGGAATATTTCTATCATCCCCTGAAAACCATACTGTACCATTTAGCTATCAGCCTCTGTTTTCCCCAATTCAACCCCTTGCCTTAGACAACACTAATCTACTTCCAATCTCTATAGATATGTCTATTCTAGAGACTGCATGTAAATGGAATTGTACAATATGTGACCTTTCGTGATTATCTTTTTCAGTTAGGATAGTGCTTTCAAAGTTCAATCATGTTGTAGCATATATTACAGTTTAATTCTTTTTTAAGGCCAAACAATATATTATTTGGATATATCACTTTTGTCTAACCATTTAATAGCTATTAGGCATTTGGATGATTTCTATGTTTTATATTATAAATAATATAAACATTTGATTTTTATTTATCTGGGAATATCTTGTTTTCTTTAGCTTTGAAGGATAGAGATTCTTGATTAATTGTCCTTTTTTTTTCTTTATTTCGTGGCACCGGGGATCAAATTCAGGCCTTTGTGCTCCCAGGGTAGACGTGGTACCACTTGAGCTAAATCTCCAGCCTGCTTGCTTGCTTGCTTTCATTTTCTTCCTTCCTTTCTTTCTTTTCTTTTCTTTCTTTCTTTCTTTCTTTCTTTCTTTCTTTCTTTCTTTCTTTCTTTCTTTCTTTCTTTCTTTCTGTCTGTCTTTCTTTCTTTTGTTCTTTCTTTTTCTTTCTTTCTAGCACTTTGAATATGTCATTCCACAGACATTGGCTTCCATAGTCTCAGATAAGTAATCAGCCAATAATCTAATTGAGGAATTTGTTGTACTTGATATAGCTTTTCTCCCTTTGGCATTCATTGATTGTCTATCTTTACCTTTACTGTATCTCCTTTGTTTATGATCCATCTAGGTATATATATATCTTTGAGTTTATCCTCCTTGAGTGGCATGGAGTTGTTAAGCTCCTTACACTGGATAAATTAGTGTTTTTTATAAAATGTTGTAAATTTGACCATTGTTATCAACCAATATAGCTGTTCCTTAACTTTGCTGGATTTATATCCCAAGAAATCCCTTATCAGTTGAAAATATTGTGAGTTAAAATTGCCTTTAATACATCTAACCTGAATATCATATCTCAGCAATACAGTACACTGAGGGATATTGTTTATTTATCTTCATAATCATGTAAGTAAGTAGAAGCTGCAGATCAGTGCTGCTGCCCAGTGTCATGAGGGAATATTGTACTATGTATTGCTAGCCTGAGAAAAGATAAAAATTCAAAATTTGAAGTACAGTTTCTACTGAATGTGTATTGCTTTCATGTCATAGTAACATAAAAAGAAATCAGAGATGGAATTATCACAAGTCAGAAACCATCTCTATCCTGTTTGCTCCCATTTTTCTCTCATAATTTGGAACCCTTACTATGCATATTTTGCTATGCTTGATGGTGTCCTAGAAGTCTTGGAATTTCTGTTCATGTTTCTTTTCTTTCCTTCTCTCTCTCTCTTTCTTTCTTTCTTTCTTTCTTTCTTTCTTTCTTTCTTTCTTTCTTTCTTTCTTTCTTTCTTTCTTTCTTTTCTTTCCTTTTCTTTTTTTCTTTCTTTCTTGACAGTGTCTTGCTTTGTAGTTCAGGCTGGCCCTGAACTCACTATGTAGCCCAGGCAAACCTTGAACTCACAGCAATCCTCCTGCTTCTGCCTCCCCCAGTCCTGGGATTACAGGCGTGAGTCACCATGCCCAGCGTGCGGTGCTGTGAACTCCAGTCTTTTTGCCTGTAAGGGAGATGCCAGAACCACTAAGCTAAATCCCTGTCTTGTTCCTGTTCACTTTTCATCAGTCTTTTTTTTTTTTCTATCGCTTAGAACAGACCATCTGCAACAAACTATCTTCAGTTTTGCAGATTCTTTTTAAAACTCTGGGTGAATATTCACTTCAGTTATCAACTCCAGAATTTCTATTTGGTTCCTTCTTTTGTAATTGTTACCTGTTATTCATATTATCCATTTACGGATATATCTTCTTCATACTTTTCTTTAGTTTTTGTTTAACTTTAGATATGCTTTCCTTTAGTTCTTTGGGTATACTTAAAATAGTTGATTGCAAGTTTTTGTGTAGTTCACCCTCTGTGTTTGACTATGGACAATTTTTATTGCTCACTTTAGGTCCTTTATATGGAACACAGGTTCTTGTTTCTTTCCATTTCTCCTAAGTTTTAGTTGAAAATTGAAAGCTTTCTATTTTATAATTTGGCAGATTTGCAAATCCGATTTTCATTTTTCCCCCTGGGATTTATCACTGTGGTTTGTGGTGCTCTGCTTTTTTGAGGGAGTATGTGTGAGTTTCCTAAATTCTCTAACATCTCTGTGGTGTGTGTGTGTGTGTGTGTGTGTGTGTGTGTGTGTGTGTGTTCTGGCATCTCAACTTAGTCAATTTAGTAACTAATGATTATGCAAAGATTCTCTTGTATCCTCATATCCAGTAAGGCTTCTGATAGAAAATTAAACAAGGTTGCTGAAGCCCAGGTGTCTGTAGCAGGCCTTATTTGGGAAATGTAACCAGCCAGAGCTACTCTATATAATGGTTAGTAGCATGGCCACGGGGGGAAACAAAGGATTATAGGCCTCTTACACTATACACTTCTCTAATTGAGGGGTCTCTCCATGACAGGGAATGACATCAGGGTTAAAGGGGAGGAGGAGTGTCTTTGGGTGAAGTGGCCATTTTGATTTTGTTCCCAGGGAGTGCAAGGAATTATGGGAAGGAGTGTAGCAGCCAGCCATAAGATGCTATGAATATGGCCTTTCTCTTTTTCAGAGTGAGGCTTGCTCTATTTTGAACCAACAAACCTAACAGCTTCAAGTACATATTGGACTGTGCATTCATCATTCAGGCAGCCGGTTTATAGCTTAGCCTTGGTCTTCACTTCCTGCATGTCTAATGCTTCATGGTCAGCTAGAAGGAGAATTTAGGGCCTCCTCAAGCATTTCCTGGGCACACAAACAACACTATGCACACATGTGGCATTCTAGTTTCCCAGGAATATGCTAGAATCTTTCAAAACTTGCTATGAATAACTCATTTACTAGTTTTTCCTTTCAAGTTTTTGTTGTTGTTGTTGAAGTCTCCTTGTTATTTGTTCCAGTTGTTACTGCTGCCCGACAATTATAATAGTAAACAAATGTCACCAATTATTTTCTACAAATATCCTTGAGGAAAATGCTATTCACCTTGTATGAATTATGAGTCAGGTCAAATAAAGACAGTTCTTATGAGTAGAATTTTCCAGTGACCTGGTGCATAGGTCACATAATGACAGTTACCTGGGAAGAGGTTTTTGGAAGAACTAACATTCTGTCTCTTCTAGGAGATACCAGGCAGTTGGTTTCACCATGGTTACAGCTTCATTTTCAAGCTGCCTTGGAGCAAGAGTGAGGAAGATGGGATCAGAGTAAGTTAAAATGCCATAAAGCTCAGCATGCTTGCCAGGATTTAGCTATTTTTCTTAAATAAACACTTCAATTATTGCAAGACTTTTTAACTTTTTTTTTTTTTTTAGACAGGGTCTCACTTTGTAGTTCAGGCTGGCCCTGAGTTTA
>PVIC010012738.1:0-5000 GCA_004025085.1 Thryonomys swinderianus | reverse complement strand
TTTTCTGATGTAAATTCCAATTGTTTTATCCTAGCCAGTGCTAAACTGCTTTAACTGTGTTCTGGATTCTTTTGAGTTGGCCTGTACTAGGAAAGTTTGCTGACTTTCCTGACTCATGTTCCAGAGTTCCAGACTCATATTGTGCCTTTTCTGCCTCAGATAGGAACTCACTTATTTTCTCATAGGATTGTTGGCTTTTTAAATAAAAAATGGTAAGAAGGGCCAAATTCTAGATCCCAGAGAGATATGTTTAGCTTGCACTGAAAGGGTAACATTGCCCCCCAGGCAACTTCAGTGGACAGAAGTAGACTATATCTACCATTACCTATTTTTAATTTATTTGGGAAAATTTTACTTGGATAAAAATGCAAGAATTATTCAATATGCCCTTACATACTTTTTTCCTGTGTTCACCAGTTGTTCACATATGACCATATTTGTACTAATATTCCCTTTTAATTTTATATATATTTATTAATACAAAATGAATATGATTAAGCTTAATTAAGTGGAATTAAGTTACAGGAATCATGCACATTAATTCCTATATATTTCTTAAGAATACTAACATTCTTTTACATTATCAGGTAATTTTGAAATCCAGGGTACTTCATATTGATAACAATACTTTCATTGAGTGTGTCATGCTTGAAATAAAAGTAAAAATTTTTTCAAAGTATCCTAACAATGTGCTTCATAGAAATTTTTACTTCTAGCTCAAGATCCAAATCAGGATCATGCACTACATTTGGTCTCCTTTATTCTGGGGCAATTCTTGAACTTTTTTTTCTAAGCCATTGGCATTTTTGAAAAATGCAAGCCAGTTGCCTTATCTCACTGATTTTAGGGGCATCTGTGCAGAGGTTCTGAGCTCCAAAGCTGCCTATGGGATCATCCCATGGATCAGCTTTTCCCTCTGACCAGTCTGTTTCCTTCACTTTTCCCAATAAGAGCTGGGCCCCAGGCCCCTTTAACAACTCCTGTGATACACAGATCTCCATCTTACAGTCGGGGGAGGTCCCCGAGACGCTGATTTTGGCCCACTTTTGAAGGACCAGCTCAGGAGAGCAGTCCTATTAATATTTTAGTGTGTTTTTGCATGACAGTCAGAAGCACGTTTTATTTACCCAATTAAAGGAAGAGATAAATTTTGTTTGAATTGTTTTGCTTGTTTTAGATCACAATAAAGGAGTACTTTTGGAATTTGAAAGATTCCAAATAAGTACAGTTCCAAAAGAGTTGTTTGTATAAGTTTATATTTAGAAACTAGAAGGTATTCATTGGGGGAGTATCAAAGAGTACTTTCTTTCTTGTTTATTTTTGATTAGTACATGTTTGCAGTACATAATGATTACATTTATCATGGGGAGTTGGGAGATGTGTATAATACATCTTAATTCTTTTATTTCCTGTTCCCTGCCCTTCATTGCCCCTTTCCACTTGCAAGAGCTCTATTTTTATTTTTTCTTGCAATGATTTTCTTCGTTCTCTTTCTTTTCCCTCTTCCTTCTCCCTCTCTTGATCCCCCTTGCATTTAAAAAAAAAAGGTCTCCCTATTTCCTATTCTGTTTTTGTTTTGCCCTGTTTGAATTTTATGTTTCTCATGTAAGAGAAATCATGTAAGAGTTAAGATCGTGTGTCTGATTTATTTCACTTAACATTGCCTCAAGGAAAGCCTCAAGGAGCATCCATGTACCCGCAAATGCCTCAACTTCATCTTTTAGGGAAGAATTGTGCTCCACAAATGTGCTCTTTATGTATTCTTTTTCTTAAACCTTTAAAAACAAAGCGTACACGTCAAAATAATGACTTGGGTAAAAGAATATTGGAACTACAGAGAACTGATAACAACTAGCTAAGTTTTGCTGGTGTTCAGGTTCAGTTTTGAAGAACATTGTAAACAAAATACATATAGTGTTTTTAAAGTCTAAGATTTCATATTGCTCTATAATTCAGTTATGAAGTAACAGAGTTACTAATGAAATGCAAAGTCTCAGTAAGGAACTTTCACTTTACACAAATATATTTAATCTCAAAATCATATTATGAGGTCAGCATTATTATCTCAATATGATGAACAAAAACAGAGAGGTCCAGAGGAGTTAAGTAATCCTTCTGGGTCACCAAAAACAGTAATGGAGTCAGGCTTTAGCATAAATCTACCTGTTTTTTAGAATTAATGTTCCTGCTCTAATCCCATGGTGTGTGGTTGATATTGTGGTGCATTTCTTTCTTTCTTACCAGTTTTGTGTAATACATTCACATGGAGAGAGGGGAGAGAGAGAGAAAGAGAAGGGAGAGAGGGAGGGAGGGACAGAGAAGAGAGAGAGACAGGAGAGAGAGAGAGACACAGAGAGACAGAGAGACAGAGAGATGAAAACAAGAGGAAGATGCTGTGATGTGGTTTGTGACATTACAGTTTGTGATGCAGACCTGCAGACTGGAGTTGGTGAGACCCATAGAGATGGAGTGTGGGGAGATGAACAAGAGAAATGATGCAGAAAGTTGTGGAGAGGAAATCCTGCTTCTCACAGTGGGCTGGGGGCAAGTGAGGCAAAGCCTCCGCTAAGGCATTGTTTATTTTTCTCTTGCTGAGAAGAGGGTAGGAAACAAACTGGATTATCAGAAGGAAGATGCCTGGGCTGGGATTTTTTAGCTCAGTGGTTCTGGCATCTGCTTGGCAAGTGCAAGATCCCAAGTTCAATCCTGGGTACCACATATCACATTGCTGGGTGTGGTAGCTCATGTCTGTAATCCCAACATTCAGGAGGTGAGTTGGGTTACGTAGTGAGTTCAGGGCCAGTCTGAACTACAAAGTGAGACCCTGTCTCTCAAAAACTTTAAAAAAAAAAAGAGAAGAAGGAAGATTCCTTTCAAACATTGACAACACAGAATGAAAAGAAGAAAATGAATAAAAACTGCTGGACATGTAGGTGGTGCATGGAGTCCCACATGAAACCATTCCCCAAGGACCACTGAGATAGTGCCAGAGACTGGTTGGAAGAACCTTGTTCTTCACCCGTTCACTTTCTCTTTTTTGGACTGAGACAAAAGCTTAGGATGTGCCTGGTGTGTAAGGAGTAGGCAGCAGATATTGAAGTAGCTTTGCCAGTAGCACAGGCTTGGCAGTACATGGTTTAGAGGTATCATGAGCAAACAGGGGCTCCCCCACCTTGGAGTTGAGGACAGACAATAGTATACTTGACCCAGAGGAGTAAACTGGTTCGGTTCTTTATACACAACTACAGATCTGAACATAAAGACGAGAGTCTACCAAACCCACTGATTGTCACTGAGGTCTGGGGATTCCCAGATCAGGCAAGAGGAAAGCACAACACAGGACGTGGAAGCCCAGATGTTAGTGTGGGAAATATAAATGAGACAATACTATCTCTTTATTAAAAAAAACAAAAAAAATCTGGTAGAATCATGGGTACTCATTCTTTTTGATTATCCAGGTGAGAGAAAGAAGAAATGCTAGCAATCTACTGATTTGACAAAAGACTCTTATATGTATTTATGCTATATCAAAATACAGAAATGTCAAACATGACATTCTGAGAGGATGCAATTATTAAGACAACTCGTCAGTATTACAAGGCTCTTTGGAGATTACTTTTAAGGATATATATGGCAGTGATTTCCAGAGTCTTTGTTCATATTACTTTTCCAAGGGTAAATTGATAAGAATAAAGGAATAGAACAAATTACTAGACTAATAAATATTCGTGCACATTTCAATGCCACATCGAATCAGATTTTTGGTCATACTGTATGACACAAAGATGGTCACTCTTCAGAAGCTGCAGGGAAGACTATGTTTCTTGTTTGTGCCTCTTAGATTCCTTTTGTTAATTCTGAGCCTTCCTTAAGTGCCAACTCTGAAGTTTTATTTGTAAAATAAAATTTAAAGCAAACGAGAGCTGTGGAGCTCAGTTTTATCTGGGGAAATGGAGAAAAAGATGGAGATGATTTTATTCCACAACCATGAAATAAGATAATGCTTATTAGAGAGGCAAGATACATAGTCGGAATGGTAAAGAAGGAAGGGAGTCAAGGAAAACACACCTACAGATAACTGGAAAATGATAGTCAAATTATTTTTACAGAAAGTAGCCTATAAGACAAATGGCATCATGCAAAATGAACAAAGATGATTTGTAATTATGAAAGGTTTTTTTCAACTGGTAGCTTTAGCAATTTTAAAATTGTAGTGCCAAATAAACTAATAATTTAGACTTGAAAATTGAAAGATGAAGAGAAATAGAACAATCTACAGTCCTAATGGGGTATTTTAACACAAGTACTCAGTAATTAGTATAGAAAATGGAAAAAATTCCTCAGAGTACATGACTTATACATCATAATTAGTAAACTTGATCTAATGAGCATATTTTGAATAGTGCACCTAATAGGCATGTATTGAATAGTGAATAAGGATATTCATCAAAACTGGCCACATACAGGATCTTAAAGAAAACCTCAACAAATGTTTCAAGATTGGAAAAGAAAGAAGCCCATTTTCCTAACACAGTACAAAAAGGTGGAAATCAAGTGAACCAATGAAACCTTTATTTGTTTGAAAACTACATACACACTGAAGTAATTCATAGTTTTGGATATATTATTATTTTTTTTTTGATGGTACTGGGGTAACTCAGGCCCTTGTGTTTCCCAGGTAGATACGGTACCACTTGAGCCAAATCCCCAGCCCTAGTAATTCATAGTTTAAAAAGAAATAACTGAGTAATTAAAAATAGTTTGAACTGAATAATAATAGAAATGTTCCAGAGTCAAAACAAGAAGTTCAGATAAAGCTATAATTAAAGGAAAATTACAGTTTTATATATGTTCATAGAGAAAGACTTAAACTTCACTAAAGATATAGAAAGTAAAACAAGATGGGCCAGAGATTTAGCTCAGTGGTTCCGGCGCCTGCCTTGCAAGCGCAAGGTCCTGAGTTCGATCCTGGTAACCACATACAATGCTGGGCGTGGTGA
>PVIC010012737.1:0-39187 GCA_004025085.1 Thryonomys swinderianus | reverse complement strand
CCTGCCTCGCAAGCGTAAGGACCTGAGTTCGATCCCCAGTTACCACATATAATGCTGGGCGTGGTGGCTCACGCCTGTAATCCCAGCACTCGGGAGGCAGAGACGGGAGGATTGCTGAGTTCGCGGCGGCTTGCCTGGGCACCATAGTGAGCTCAGGGCCAGCCTGAACTACAAAGCAAGACCCTGTCTCCAAAAAAAAGCAAAAAAAAAAAAAAAAAAAAAAAAAAAAAAAAACTTCTGGAGAAGCCCATAAACGAGCTTGTGAAACAGACCCATATCAGGTAGAAATACTTTGCCCTAGTCTCTCACTTTTTTTTTCGGATAGGCTCATGTGTGATTAGTTGCAGGGCTCTGGAGCTGTGGGTTCATATCAGCAATAGACAGCCCACAGCAGTGTGTGCTTCGGCCCTTTCAGTACTGTGCTGCTCTTGGTGTGCTGTGTGCTTGGGTGCACAGTGTTGTGATAATCGTACCACAATTATGGCAGGAAAGACACAGCTCATCCCTCCACGAAGATTTTACCCAGATGATACCCATAGTTCCTCACCAAATTTCAGTAACCACGAATGAGACATTTGAGCCTAATCTAGTCCTAAAAAGAAGCTTCTGGAGATTGACTTTCTTGGGGTAACACTCTGCCTCATTCTGACCAACACAGCAACTGTGGATCTGATCCACACTAGAGTTTGGATGACCTCGTACTGTTGAAACCATGGCAGTGCTCCAACAGAAGCCTGTGGCCAGGCTGTTTTAGGGCCCCATCTGAGGTGGAAATAGGGAAAGTGACTACCACTCAGTGAGAACAGCATCTTTAAATTAAAAAAAAAAAAAGGACACGCAAAAGAAAGGTAGATTCCAAATACATGTTAAAAAAAAAAGTAATCCTATTTGGAAGAATGGTGTTCTTAATTTTAAAAGGGGATGTTAAGAAGCAAAAACAAAATATGTTCTACAGTGGCCTTATCAACTGAAAATTATTTAAAAAGCTCAAGAAACTCTCTCTCAGAAAATAGTTTCTAATTCCTATTCAGTTTCTTAAAATGTGGCCTTATCAACTGAAAATTATTTTAAAAGTTTAAGTAATTCTCTCTCAGAAAATAGTTTCTAATTCCTATTCAGAGTTTCTTAAAATGTTAGGTGCATTTATTGGAATCCGGTCATTTTCAGTGTCTAACATTTATATATTAGAAATTTTTCAGATTGTGATACACCTGTGGCAGACCAATGAAAAGCAAATTATTTCAATATAAAATATAAATAATTAGAAACAGTCAAGAGCAATGATATTGAGCCTTTAAATGTTTTAAATATCAACAAATTCAGATTGCCCCACTCCACTCAGCATGTAACTATCATATCAACTTTATCAATTTTTAGCCATGAAGATTGGTACTAAAATTATCTCCTTTACAGATCTGGGAAGACAAAGCTGAGATAAATAAAAATTTGGATTCATTCAAGTTTGTTGATCTTTGTTATGTGTGGTAGGTTGAGAATTTCAATTTGGGTTATTAAGTTTAGCTTTGATCTTTTTCTAAAAATGACCTTTATTATTAGATGATAAAAATATTTTGAAACTTACTTGGCAAATAACCAAATGTGAATAAAATAAGTGAAATTTATACTTGAAATTGGTGTAGTGTATCTTACATAAATCATACCTCAATAAAATTGTTAAAACTATTAAAATTTAAGTCACAACTCATCATTTGAAGACGTCTATATTGATGTTCTTTTGCTGCTGTATTGTATCACAATCTGAATGTTTTAATATAACATGTATTTGTTATCTTACACATCTCAATGCGTCAAATCAGGTTTGTGTCTCTCTGGTCCAAACTAAATATTTTGAAAAGGCCCTTTCATTTTGAAATCTCTATGAGACTATTGATTTTGCTGCCTTTTTCAGTTTCTAGAAGCTCCTTGGGTAGCTTGGCTCCCCTTCTTCCATCTTCAGAAGCAGAAAGGACCTGACTCCAACTTCCATTTCTTTCATCATATTTCCTTCTAACACTCTGCCTCCCACTTTTCTTTTTAATTCATCTTATTAATGAATAGATTTTTATGTCACTCCCACATAATCTGTTATAATCTCTCATCGTAATATCTTCAATTTAATCCCACATACCCAACCCCCTTTGCTTTACACATAGAATAACAGGTCCACAAGTCCTGGCGAATGGTACGGAGACCTTTTCCTTGGTGGGAGGTACTATTCTTCCAACCACATCCTTTAAAAATACGCTTAGGGGGCTGTTAATTTAAAAAAATGGTAGTTAAATATGTCAAATTGGCCTCTAAGGATTTTAGACTTTAATTATGTTTTAGATGGCATCACCATAAGAATGACAGATTTTTTCTCTGATTTGCTTTAGAATACCTGACACTGAGAATTTTGGAGGGAAGTAAATAAAAAAGGATAACTATTTGAGGGCTCATGTTCCTTCTGAGAATAAAACTCCATATTTTTCTTTCCTTCCCAGCATATTATGAGGGCATGCTTCCATTTCATGTAAAAGTACCATGAAAACTCTATGTTGCCATCTCAAAAGAATGGATATAGATGGCACAGTAATCAGTGCTTGAGCTCTAAACTCATAGCACTCTGGGAGGCAGAAGTGGAAGGATCTGAAGTTCAAGTCCAGTCTAGGCAACTTAATGAGAACTTGTGTCAAAAAAATGGTAAAAGGGATGAAACTGTAGCTCAGTGTGAGTTACTTGGCCTCATTTTCCAGTACCACCACCTCCGAAAATAGTTTACTAGGACTCAAACTCATCCCTGTCAGTCCCCGCCCAGGTGATCTCAGATAAAGTGTAAAGTTCTCTAATTCTTAGGTTTTCCTATCTATAAAAAAGAGCATTGAACTCCTTCTGTCTTTGTAAAGAAAATAGATGTATCTCAATAAAAAACTAAACAAATATCCTGATACATAATAAATAATGAATAAGATATATCTAATGTATACTTACTGTCATTACATATAAAGAGATTAGTTCATCAATACACAATTTTTGCAATCATTATTTAGTTAGTACAGGTGTAGGGATAATTTTTATTTCTTATGTTTTATTGACATTTTATACTCATTGAGTCTATATTCTTTATATAATTTCATATCAAAGGAAGAGAAAGAAAAAACACATTTTTCAACCTTGATTCTCACAGCAGGACTAATGTTTATGTTTTACATTAGCATCAAGTAGCTGTATGTCAATAATGATCTACATAAATTCACCCTGTAATCAATTTATTTGCATTGTTAAATTGAACCTGAAGAATCTTAAGCTGCCCCTAATCGATTACTCAAAAATTTTTAGCAGTAAGAGCTACTGAATTTTTTTTTCTTTTTTCTTTTTTGGTCATTTTATTGGTACATTATATATACACATCACAATTACACTCCACACTGAGAATTTGTACCAGTATATGACACAACTTAATTCTCATTTTTCCCCCTGCCCTACCCACTGTACCTGCCTCCACCCCATATACACAAGAATTGTTTCCTTTTTTAACATTATCTTTTTTCTTTCCTCATTATTTACCCCTAAGCCCATTACCCTTTGAATATTTACTATTTCACAATATCAGTCATGCATTCTACAATACATTTATAACTTTAGTTTCTCATATCAGAGAAAATATATGATATTTGCACATCTGTGACTTATTTATTTCACTTATGAGTATGTCCTGAAGGTATGTCCATTTGAGTATAAATGATTCAATCTCATCGTTCTTTATGGCAGAGTAATACTCCATTTTATTTTTAAAAAACACACATCTTCTTTATCCAGTCTAGAGTTGATGGGCATTTGGGTTGTTTTGAAGATCCCAAATTTAAAGACCCAGTTCAGAAATGGGCATCTGGAATGAACAGACACTTTTCAGAGGAAGAAGTAAAAGCAGGTAAGAAGTATATAAAGAAATGCTCAGTGTCACTGGCCATTCAAGAGATGCAGATGAAAACAACTCTGAGATTTCATCTCACTCCACAAAGAATGGCTGCTATCTCGAAATTAGCCAGAAACAAATGCTGGTGAGGTTGTGGAGAAAAAGGAACCCTTCTCCACTTTTGGTGGGAATGTAGACTAGTACGACCATTATGGAGATCAGTGTGGAGGTTACTCAAAAACCTAGGTTTAGAAGTTCCATTTGACCCTGCTATTCCCCTGCTGGGGATATACACAAAAGAATTACAAGATTCCTATCACAGTGATATATGTGCACACATGTTTATAGCAGCTCAGCTTGTGAGAGCTACTGATTTTTACCTGCTTAAGTTTTCTTTAAGGTCGCAGTGTGATCACTATAAGCCAGGTCACTGTTTTCTGTTACTTGAATTATTGAGAAAGCTTCCTAATTAGTCTTTTCTAAACAAGTTAAGTAGAAAGAATACCCACTTCTAGAATGTTTACTACATGCCTGGATCTGTAATGTTTTTTTTGTTTTTTTGTTTTTTTGCTTTTTGGAGACAGGGTCTCGCTTTGTAGTTCAGGCTGGCCCTGAGCTCACTATGGTGCCCAGGCAAGCCGCTGCGAACTCAGCAATCCTCCTGTCTCTGCCTCCCGAGTGCTGGGATTACAGGCGTGAGCCACCACGCCCAGCATTATATGTGGTAACCGGGGATCGAACTCAGGTCCTTACACTTGCAAGGCAGGCGCCGGAACCACTGAGCTAACCCTCTGGCCCTGGATCTGTAATGTTTTTCAGCTCTATAACATCCATCATAACCCTATTAAATAAGCACTATAACCATCTCTTTTCATCATGTAGAGAAGGTGAGGTATTGAAAAAGGCTTATTTATTTTCATAATTGCCCAAAGTTAAGACACAAGTTCTTAACCTGTGCTGTAGCCCTGTTCCCTTAATACACTAGTCACCGCCAGTAGATCAGGGAACACAGGAGAGACTGTTCTATCTACATTTGTATCTGCAGCATATTTTGTGATGCCTGACATATAGCCATAATTTAAAAATTACACAAATTGAAAATTAACTAGGCAATTATTTGTGTAGGCCTATCTAAACACATACATTTTCCTTTTTTATATAGCCTCATACTAATAACTCTTTAACATATCCACGGTACTTTTCATCCAATAAATATGAAATTCTCCAAAAGCATATTAAAGAATAACTGATATAGGCTATCTACAGATGTAACCAATTTTAAAATCTATATAGAACTTCATAATTTGCAAGCTTCCTAAGAGTCTTTTTATTTATGTTTATGTAAATGTGATGGCGATCTCCTATATTGAATCCCAATGTTTTCTTTTAATATTTTGATATTTATCTCATCAACACTTCTTGAATGACAGATGCACATATCAGCTTATTTCTAAGATACCGTAGTGATATTCGCTTGAGGATCAAGTTTTATTAAAAACTGTGAATTCCAGTTTACATTCTCTTCATTATTGCCAGTACCTGTCATCCTCTTGCTCTCCTTTCCTCTGTTTCTCCCTGTCTCTCCTTTCTTCCCCTTCCCCAGAGATGTGAGCATCCCTGTTGAAATTATATTTCCAACCAACAGCCACATGACTAAGTCTGGAAGTAGATTACTGTAGGTCAATTCTTGAGACAATTGAATACCTACCTGACATCTTAATTGCAAACTTATCGAAGAACCTGTGGTGGAATAATTCAGCTAAGTTTCTTCCACATTGCTGACTTACAAAATCTGTTCATTAATAATGCATGTTGTTGTTTCTAGCAACTAAGTATTAGGGTCAATTTTTAAGTAATAGTAGAAGTAAAACAGCATATATGAAAGTTAAAATTCGATTCTCACAATGTGTGGGGAGAGGCCTGGGAGGAAAAAAAAAACAAATAGTGGAGTGAAACAAGCATAAAGGAAGCATGAAGGGTAAATTCAAAGGGCAACATAAAGTTTTTGCTTCAAAATCTTCTTAAACAATAGTTAATTTTGTATCAGTTTCTAAATTCTACCAAGTATGGATTCATTCATTAATTCTCTTTTGTTAACATAGAGGATTATGGAGATAGGGAGTAGGGAAAAGAGATTATTTGGAAGAAGAAGAGTTTTGTCCTGAATGAATTCTGCCATTGAATACTTTGGACATCAGAAAGGGGACAAGGTACTTTAGGGATTGAGGAAGAGATTATCAAGATAGGAGAACTTTTTTTCCACTACACTAATGTAACAGACAGCATTGTTTTCTCTATTCTTAATTTTCAGATTTCTCCAAGTTAGGTTTTCCTTTAATTGTGAGCAATATATTATGCATATGTAACATTGGTTTGTACAAAAGACACTTTTTATAAGAACTTAAAATAGGGTTAATGTTTTTTATTCATCTGTCTTAAATACTTTCTCATTGCTGGGATAAAACACTTGACATCCACAAGTTTAAGGGGAAAAGGTTTATCATAGCTCACAGTTTCTAGAAGTTTCCTTTCATATACAGCTGTCTCCAAGACAGGGCAGAGTAGCAGAGGCCACAGCAAAAGACAAATAGTTCTTGGAATGGTAGGCAGAAGGAGACAGCCTTCCTTCTTCTTCCCTTTTTTATTCCATCTAGGAGTATAAAACTATTGGTTTCTGCCCCCACACCCAGGATGGGTCGTCCCTCTTTAGTGAGTCCACCATCCATAACCAGAACTCTGCCGAACCAATTAGTGGTTTATGCTAGTCCGGTATCACACACATACAATCCAGTACCACCCAACCAATATCTAATCCCCTTCTAAAGCCTCCGCTGAGCGCATGAGTCTGACATCCAAAAGAATTTCTAGAAGTGACTAGGATTTGCTCTATGAGAATGCCTTTCTCTTGTTTTACAATTCACCTTAAACTACACTTGGCTCACAAAATGACACATAGGACAAAATCATTTCAAATGAGACCAAATTTCTTAAAAATCACACAGCCATGCTTATTTATGACATCATTTGTGCACGTGCGCACACACACGCACACGCACACGCACACGCACAGTGGGTAACTTGGAGATATTCCTCGGTTCTAGGTTTCCGAACCACCATAAAATAAATATTTGTTTGTAGATGTAGCTCAGAGTTAGAGTGCTTACCTACTCTATATAAAGTACCAGGATCGATCCCCAGCACTACAAAAATAAATTCTAAAGTAAATAATACAGTGAATATCATAAAATGAGTTGTATGAATTTTTTGGCTTCTAATGCATATAGCATGATGTCTACAATGCAACATAGTCTAATGAGCATGTGATAGAATTATGGGTAGAAGTGTATGAAAATTCAGTTTAAAAATACTTTATTGTTAAAAAATACTAGTCTTCCTTGCTGGCGGACAGTCTTGCCTTGCTGTTGATATTTGCTGACTAAGCAGGGTGTTGTCGACAGAAATTTTAATAGCTGTGATGTTTTCATAAAGCGAGACGGTAACTAAATTCCCCCACAAAGCTCTTACTTTCATGAAAGATTCACATGTAGCATGAATTGATGATCAGTAGCGTTATATCAGTTGTAGAGTCTCTCCCAGAATTAGGTCTGGTTCTCTCAAACTCAGCTCCTGTTTCATCAACTAAGTTTACATAATATTCTAACTTACTTATTGTCAGTTCAACAACATTAATACTCACACATTTTCATAGGAAAAAATTCAATTTCAAGGAACTGATTTATTTGGTCATTTATAAGAAGCAACTCGTCATCAATACAAAGTCTCAGCGTGAAGCCGGAAGTGATTACTAACAGTTGTAATCCCAGAACTCTGAGAATTTGTTGCAGTAAACTGACAAATTCAAGGTCAACACAGGCAATTTAACAAGACCCTCTCTCAAATAAGAAAAGGAGAAATAGGGTAGTGATGTAGGTCAGGGCAAAGGCACTAACTTCCATCTACTGTACTAAAAAATTATGAGATAATAGCAATTTAGTAATATTTTATTCTATTTTTAATCATTGTTCTCTGGCTATATCTATGATAGGTAATTGCTCTAAAATGTTTTTATAATTGAATTCTTTATTGGTACATTTTATATACAGCTCACAAAAGCACTCAACATGGGGAAATTTGTACCAGTATATGACACGAGTTAATTCTCATTTTTACCCATATCCTTACCCACCCTGCAACCCCCACCCCCTATATACATGTGCTCTCTTTTTCTCTTCAATTCATATTTATTAAAGAGAATGTGGTAGAGGAAAGTAATGAGGGGAAAGAATAAATATGATTTGAAAAGAATAAATATGAATTGCTCTAAAATCTTAATCTCACTCTCACCTTAGGATTGATGTCAACTTCTTGTAGCCTTTTGTCGATGTTGATATGTTGACTTCCTCTCAAATCATCAATGTCTTTGGTGGAGTCTAGAACGGTGAATCCTTTACAGAATATTTTCAAAAGAGTTTTTCCAGATCTTTCTGAGAAACACCACTTAGGGTAGCTATAGATTTACAAAATGTATTGCTTAAGATTTGAAGTCACAATTATTTTGATTTATCAGCTACACAGTGTATGTCACATTAGAAGATCTGAATATGACACTAACTTCATAAATTATTAGAACTCTTAGGTGATCAACTGATCAGTAAGCACCACCACTTTTTTTTTTTTTTGAGACAGGGTCTCGCTTTGAAGTTCAGGCTGGCCCTGAGCTCACTATGTAGCCCAGGTGAGCCTCGAACTCAGCAATCCACCTGCCTGTACCTCCTGAGTGGTGGGATGACAGGCATGAGCCATCAAACCTGGCATTTGTGGCATGTGGTACTGATTGCTGGTGGGCGTGAGTCACCATGCCCAGTATTGTTGTATGTGGTTACCGGTGATCGAACCAGGGACCTTGCATTTGCTAGGCAGATGCTGGAACCACTGAGCTAAATCTCCAGCCCAGCATCACCATTTTTAAAGGAATCTGCTTTTCCTAACAGTAGATTGAACATATCCTGAGAAGCAAAAAGTGAGTAAATGCTATTGTTAGATGAGTTCAGCACAAGGTTGTTACAGACTTTCAATTTGTAAAATACAGTGTCTTCAAAGTAAATAATAATAAAAGTACAATGGAATAAAGTATGGCCATATATACTTAAGCCAAAGAACAAGGCATATTGGTAAGAAAACGAGTATACTTATTTGTGATTTTCTTTCCAGTAAACGGGGATGATCTTGTGCCACATCTTTATGCAGGGAAATGTTAAAATAAATGAACATTTGGCATTCCAACAGCAATGAAAGCTGCAAAATTATCTGCTAAGAGATCTTTAAAGAAAAAAATATAATAACTTTCATCAGGAAGAATATTGAAGCTGATCATCCAAAATATTTACGTGCAACAAAAACAGTTACGTGATATGCATTTTTATTGACCTTGTGGTGTGACTGTCATTAAGCCTTCAAATGTGAATCTGCTATCACTTACTTGTTTTTCTTTTTATACACATAGAAACTAATTTGTCATGCCAGCTTTAACTAGCCAAGATAAAGATAAGCTCATCTAATAGGAACTGTTCAATAGTTTCGACTAACCTGACACTTTCAGTTAAAGGGAGTCTTTGCCTCACTGTCTTTCAGTATGCCGAGTTCTTTCTTCGAAATAGCTGGACCTCAGGTTAAACAATATGCTTAGTAATTAATAAGCCAGAGTTTTCTGAAGGATATTCTTTTGGTGGCAGAGCTGTCAAGTGGAAAAATGTGTAGTTACTGTGAAGGTGAGAGGACACTAATTAAATATACAACAATCTAGCCAAAGACACATGCGGCGCAGCTTACTGCATGAAAACTGCACTTTTGTTTGACTGAGGTCACAGCTGTTGACTTGCATGAGTTCCTCAGTTTCAGCTTCTCTTGCATGCGATTTGACATTTCTATATTCACTGTAGGGAGAGGCCGTCCTTAAGGAGTTCTGCATAGTTCCAAGAGGTTCAATTAGGCAAGTTTCACCAGTAGATCCCCGACCTTCTCTACACTTTTAGCTACATGTACTGCTTTGAAAGAATTAAAAATTGTTCTGATTTGTTCAGGACATGTAATGCAAGAAATAAACTTTAGTTGGGTACACTGGGATAGATGATTTGTAGATGTTTTTCATTCAATAGCTATCTTTTGAAAACTTTATTAATATCTTAACCATAAGCATACCTGTGCCTCGTTCCCCCCATACTTAAGATGCTAATGATAATAATTTGCCCTTATCTCCCTGGGTTATTGTGATAAATTAAAGAATAAACACATGTAAAGCATTTAATACAAGCTTTCTGCTTAGTATCCACTCCAAAATATGTTGGTGCTAATATAGCTTTCACGTTTTAAAACAGCACTTTGTAACAGTATATTCTAAACATCACTTGACCTTAGTTAAATCTATCTTTTACTACAGCCTTAAAAACTTCATTTTTGGAGAAACATATTGGTTTGATTATCTTTAAATATCAAAAGGTCAGTGATTGTTTTCAAGCTGAAGTAACACTTTGGATTTGATCATTTTGGAGGTGTAGCGATCAGAAGCCCTAGACATGCTATTTGTTACAGAAGAGGGGTTTATAGGTGAACATCAAATAAAGAAGACTTTCTATGCTAGATGGGGTTTTTTTTTGTTTTTTTGTTTGTTTGTTTGAGACAGGGTCTCGCTTTGTAGTTCAGGCTGGCCCTGAGCTCACTATGGAGCCCAGGCAAGCCGCCGCAAACTCAGCAATCCTCCTGCCTCTGCCTCCCGAGTGCTGGGATGGCAGGCGTGAGCCACCACGCCCGGCTAGATGTTTTTGACTATATTTATATTTTGGTTTCCAATTAATAAAATTTGATTTAGTAAGCTCATCATTTAAGAAATAATAAAAATTATTCAACATAAAATACTATTGGGCAGTCTTGGAGACAAACATGATCAACACCCTATTGTATAGATTGTATTTGCCTACTGCCAACTTAGATGTAATAGGGACAATTTTAGGCAAAATAAAACAAACATTTCCCATAACTCCTTACCAACCTGTCAGATGGTACACTAAGCATTCTTCAGGCCATTTACATAATGTTTAATATACTCAAACATTAACTCTTTCATTTGCTTGATTAGGAAACATCATTATTTATCAATGTAATCTCTGTTAAAGACAGCCTAGACTTAAAAAGTACAGCATGAGAACATGAGGTCTTCATTAACAGAAATGGGATACATTTTTTCTCATAAAAAATTATTCTGATGTACTTCAGAGAAGAAATAAGCATTTACTGCATTATTTGTCTGCTTGCTTTTCAAATTAGCAATAGTTTCATTATTTAGTAAGAATGCAGTTTTAAGTAGAGAATATTTGGCCATATCTATAATATCAGAACTCTTGGAAACTGAGTTAAGAGCATCACAAGTGTAAGCCCAGTTTGGGTAACTCAGTGATATAACAATACTTTGTTTCAAAATACAAAATAAAGTTGAGATGTTGTTCAGGGCAGAGTTTCCTAATTCAGTCTCCAATGCCACAATAATAATACAGTGGAATGTGTTTTTCAAGTCTAGATTTTTTCTGATTTTTATTTTTCCAATCTACTGATAGTTACCAGCTTCCCAAATTGTCAAAATGGTATGATATAGGTTCCTAGTCTGCCATAAAATAAGTTTAAGAAAAACAGCAAAATCAGCCAATATGTTTGTGTTGATATTGTCAGGGAAAAATACTCATATATGCTGTATATATGGGGAGGTCATCAAAACATTTACCTCTAAAATACTGCGGTGCATAAGTACTATTAACATGCACTTTTAATTTCACTTTATTTTGCTTCAGTTGGAGTGAAGCGTGCTACTGCTTCTCACACTCAGTTCTTGGAGGATACAATTAAGAGCAAGAGGAATTTAAGAAAGGGTCCAAGGCAATACCTAAAAGTCGCAAGCTATAATACTTGTAGCCATCCAGAGTCCTGCCTGCGAACCTGAAGCCTGGATGCACTGGCCCCAGACAGAGGCGCCCACAAACACCATAGGTCCCAGCCAGAGGACCACCTAGACACAACCGTTGGGTACAGAGGCCCAACAAGATGTGTGCCTAGACACCATCACTGTGGGAGAGCAGGCCCCGGCCAGGGGCCCAGGACAGCAGAGCACAGATGCACAGGCAGCAGCTAGAGGTGGCAACAGAGACATAAGTTGAAGAGGACACTTTTTTCTTTTCTTTTCTCTTTTATTTTTTGTCTTCCCTATTCCATGTTTTCTTTTTCCTCTTAATTGTCCTTATATTTATGAGTGTGAATATAGTTCCTAGTTTTCCTGTTTCTGTTTGTTCTGTTCTTTTGCTCCTGTTGTTGTTCTTTCCTTCTCTCTTGTGTGTTCAGGAGTTTCCCACAGTTCGCACATTCTTCATGTTTCCTTTTTCTCTCCTATTATTTCTCTATCTCGCCAGCTCTTCCTAAGTCTTCATCCCAACAGATAACATCACTATATTGAAGGGTCTTCCTATCTGCAAACTATTCCTGCTTGGTCCTTGATTTTACTCTAGCTCATATAGTTTAAGATGACAGATTAATAGCTATCACAATTTGTCATTCTCCATGCTCTGTTTGATGGTTATTGTATTACTTAGGCCAAGGTGATGTGTTTGTTCTAATCAGTTGTCCATCTTGATATAAGAGACTTAACACTATTAATAAACATGTTCACAATGAGCAATATAAAAGTATGAACATAGAAAGTAAACCAAAAACCACAACAACAAAAAAAAAATAAAAGTGAGTAGACACTTATAATCATCATCATCAGTCTTCCTCCTTATCAAAGGCAATGTCTTTGGGCCTTTGAGAGGAAACACCTGATAATCAAACACCTGGATTGCCTGGTAACATGGGAAGTAACAAAATAAATGAAGCTTTAGAAAATAATAACAGAAGAAATAATGTGCCAGGTGGTGACCAAACTGGCAAGCATCCTCAGACATTCTACAGCACAAACATAAAAAAGTAGAGGACCTCAGGGCCACAATAGAAGTCATGAACCTCTAGCATAGAAAAGAAACAGAAACCATGAAGGCCTCACATAGAAAAAAAATGGAACACATTAAGCAGATTCTTCAAACAGACATCCAGGAGATTAAAAGCTCCACAGAAAAAATATACAGAAGAGAATAAACCAACATGAGGACAGAAATTTAGATATAGAAGATAGAATGGAGGTTAATGACCATGAAAAGAGAGATTTCTTAAAAATAAGGAGGAACTATGAGAACTCAATCCAGCAGCTACTGGACGACGTGAAGAGGAGCAACATAAGACTGATCAGAGTCAATGAAAGGGCTGGGAGCAGTGCCAGTGACATAAAAGCAAAAAAAAAAAAGCTGTTAATAGAAGTAATGGCAGAGAACTTTCCAAGTGGAGGAAAATGATTTGAATATACAGGTGAGTTAAGTGTATAGGGCTCCAACTAGTCATGATAAAAAAAAAACAACAACAAAAAACTCACTCTACATATAGACATATAATAGTCAAGATTCCAGAAACTCAATAGAAGAATGAAATATTGAAAAGTAGTTAGAGAAAATAAACACATCACATATAAGAGAAAGTCCATCAGAGTTACTGGAGGATTCTCAACCAAACTCTCAAGTCAAGGAGAGCCTCAAGAAAAGCATTGCTTGTCCTAAAAGAAAACAGCTTAGGGCCCAGATTGATGTACCCTGCACAACTATCTTTTGAAATTGATAGAGAAAACAGATACTTTCACTTCAAAGAACTCCTTAAGAACATCAGGAAAACTAAGCTCACATTTCAAAAAATTTAAAAATCACCTTAGAGAAAGACAATAAGGGGCACAACTCCAAGTGGCTCAATGGAATGAAATCATAAGGCAAGGCAATAAATTCAATGAAAAGGTAGGAAATGTAAAAAATAAAAGCACCCATAACAGTATCATGAGCAGGAATAGTGAATACATATCAGTTATAACCATTCACCAATCAAAAGAAATAGACTGGTAGAATGGATTAAGAAGCAAGATCCACTAGGATGCTGTATATAAGGAACACACTTAATTCAAAAATAAATTTGTAAGCCAAAAGTAAAAGGATGGAAAGTAATACTCCATGTGACAGGAAACTGGAAAAAAGCAGAGGTAGCTGTCCTATTTTCGGACAAAGAAGATTTCAAACCAAAACTAATTGAAAGAGTCATAAAGGCGACTACATCCTCGTAAAGGGAACAATCCAAGAGGAAAAGAGGACAGTCATATATATATGATCCGTGTGGAGGACACTGGCCTTCTCTACCTCAACCAAAGCCTGGACTACAACTCTTGGAAGCAGCTCAGCCTGCGGAATGGTGGCTTCCTACACAAGATGTCAAGCCCTCCACCACCACTCAGTCCATCAGTAGGCTAAATGAGGAGGCTCTCGCTTCAGGAACAGCCCAAAAATGTCGATGCTGCCCAGTGCCAAGATGCCCCGATAAGACCACCTGGAGAGATATAAAGGCCCTCCAGGACCAAGCTTGTGCTTTGGCCCCTCCAGGCACCCCCACCCATACCGGGGCCCATGCTGGTGGTCCTCTTGTGTACTGCACTCACCACCAACTCCCAGGCCGCGGCCTCATAAGTATGAGCCTTAGGCCCCAAACCCCCTCTTCTAGTCACAATTGATAGGATTTCCTCCCTTTCTCACCCCTTTGGCAAGGCATCCACCCTGAGTCTCACGGAATACTTCTGTCTTTCCTTCTGTCTGCTTTTCTACCTCACCCCCAACTGACTCTTCCTCTGCCCTAGTACCCTAAAGACTGGCACTGTTGACCCATCGTCCTCGTTCTTGGGGCCAATGCTTCCCTCTCTGGAGTCTCTAGGACCCCCTGCTTGTGCAGTGACTCATACTATGTGTCTTATACCCCCAACTACAAAATTTTGCCTTTCAGAACCTGTGTGCCCGCCCTTACCAAAGACTGGTTGAACAGCGACCCCCTGTTAAACCTTCTGCTTCACCTACACAGAAAACATGGTTTAAGGGCCTCGGCCATCATCGCCATCACTGTGTCCACAGTTACCGCAGTCTCCGCAGCCGCCACTGCTTCATTCATCTTGCACAACCAGATCGCCACCGCTGCCGCTGTGAATCAAATCACTCAAAATACTACACACACCCTTGGACTAAGCTCAGCTCTCTTCCATGATACCCGTGCTGCCACTGTCAACCTACAGACCCAAATGGACTTAGTTGCTCAGTGTGGTTACCTTTAATAATGTCTTGGGATCTATTTGGGAGGGGTTCACAATGGGCTGGTCCAAGTTAAGTCCATGGGCTCATGGGCTAATTTGAGGCTCACCCTGTCTGACCAGACCCATAAAAATGTCGTATGGTTGGCAGAGGCCACCAGGTCTAAACAGAGGGGAGGAGATGATGGCGAAGTCCAGGGCTGGCTGAGCCCACTGCACCGCACACCAGTCTCCTAGGATGAAATGAGCAGGACAAACCCAGAGATCATACAAGAGAGGAAATTATAAAGATCAGAACAAAAGTCAATGCGATGGAAACTAAGAGAATGATGCAAAAAAATCGGTGAATCGAAGTTGTTCTTTGAAAAAATATACAAAATATACAAACCTTAACCAACTTTATAAAAAAGGAAAGAAAAGGATCAAATGCATGTGACTAAAGATGAAAAGGATAAAATTAGAACAGACTCAGCAGAAATTCCGAGGACCATCAACACCTACTTTGAGAACTTGTACTCCAGTAAGATGGAAAAGATGGAAGAAATGGACACTTATAAATTACCAAAACTGAACCAAGAAGATACAAAAATTCTAAACAACCCAATGAAAGTGAAAACATAATTAAAAGCTTAGCAACAAAGCAAAGCCGGTATCTTAATGGCTTCATAACTGAGCTATATGAGAAATTTAGAGAAGAGCTAATGCCACCACATTTCAAATTACTTAATGAAATTGAACGGAAAGTAGTACTCCCAAATTTGTTCCAGGAAGCAAGCATTACTTTGATTCCACAATCAGAGAAAGTCCCAACACAGAAGTTGGATCTCAGATGAATAGATACTTTTCAGATGAAGTATAACTGGGAGACAAATATGTGAAAGATAAATATTCAACATGGCTGATATTTTGAGAGATTCAAATTAAAGTAATGGTTTGATTCCACCTCATTTCTGAGAGAATGGGAAATTTCAAGTAATCAACAAATAACAAATACTTTTGAGACTAGAGAAAGAGGAACCCTTCTCCATTTTGGTGAAAGTACATAGTGGTGCAATCGTTGTGGAAATAAGTGTAGAAATTCCTCAAAAATCATGAATAGACCTCCCATTCGACATTTATTCCCCCTCTGTTTATGTTTCTGGAAGGAATAAAAGCATCATGCCACAGCAAAACATTTTTGTAACAACAGAGTTTGTAATATCTAAATCTTGGAAATAACTCAAATGCCCATCAAGTGATGAATGAATAAAGAATATATGAGGTGTTTTTTAAGATGGAGTATTAGTCATAAAGAAGAATAAACCAGACATTTCTAGGTAGAAGGATGTACCTTGAGACCATAGTGTTAAGTGAAATAAACCAGACACATATGTGTGAATTTCACATCATCTCTCTGGTGTGGGAAACAGTGTAATTTAGAACCAAATGATATAATAAATCTTATGAAATAGAAATAATTGTTTCAAAATAAACCAAGTGTCTGATACTTGCTTGATAATTAAACTGTATTATTTTGTACTTTATTGAGTTTATTGTACATTTTATGTATATATTATAATCACATTCAGCATAGAGCATTTGTACCTGTACATGATGTATCTTGATTCTATTTTTTCCCATTCCCCCGCCTTCCCTGCAACTCCACACCCGGTATATACAGAAGCTTTCTTTCCACTTTTTTGTTTGAACCATCAGATTGCTTTCTTTCCTTTCTGATTAAAATTTAAAAGAATACATTGGAGGTTTTACAAAAGTCAAATGCAATGTTGAAAATGTTCAGATATAATGCAGGTCTGGTAAAAACAATTATCAACATGTATATTCCAGTTTAACTAAAACTTAATATCACAAAAACATGAATTAAGTGCCTACAGATGGATGAGAAAAAAATAGAAATTAGGAAAGTATCAGCATATCACATGGACATAAAGTTTATGAAGAGACATTGTTAGTCACTAACGATAAGAGAATACACTCAGTCTTACTAGAAATCAAAGGAGTTACAAACTACAAGGATATAATGGGATATTTTTTTCATTTCATCTGATTTTTAAAATGTGATAATATATGCAGTTGATCATTTTGTGCAGAGATAACTATTTTCATATACTACTCCCTGAGGGATGATTTTGGGGGAAACTTAGCAACATATTTTAAAGTCAAAAGTAGGGCTGTAATTCCATTCATTTAACTTGTTATCAGTAAATGTTTATATTTGTGTCTGAATAACTATAAGGATGATCACTGCAGTTTAATTTGTAGAAAGATACAGACAAGTAAACAATGGCAATAATAAAACTGTTTTTCAAAAAAAAAAAAGGACTGACAGTGAACTCTAGTACTCGATATTATCACTATATGGATTAGTGATGAAATATGAAGCAGACCTATTTACATTAACATGCAAAGATAATGAATACCTAACTTGCAGAACACTAGAAAAAAGATATTCTCATTGGTGAAGGAGATACATGCAGATATATACATTTATACATACATACATCAATATATAAGTATTTATATATTTATATGCATGTGTCCATATACACAGAAGCAGACATAACTATGCATATATAAATGCATGTATATATATATACACGTGCAGATATTCTATTGGCACATCTACAGGCATGCAGTTATATGAGGAGTCTTTTGGAAGGACTGGTGAAAAGTTGAACAGTAGCTACATCTTGGAAGAATGCAAGAATTTGGGAAAAGGGGACAGAAAAATATAGGCAAGTTGTGAGGAAGACTCATATTTTACTCTATAGACATTTGAATTGAGTATTTTATAGGGCCAATAATTTAATATAGTACTTATCTATCCTAACTTGTAATAAAATACTGAAAAGAATCTATCTTTTAAAATTTTTAATGGCGTTGGAGTGAAACATATGTCACAGGAATTTCATAGTGTCAAATGGCTTCCAGTGAAAGCATTTAAGATGTGATTTACAATAAAACCTGCATTATCAATAATACCCTTTGTATAAGCAACGCAAGTGACAAGATTACATTTTAAAAGTTGGCTCTGCTTTCCTGTCATGAGTCTCTAGTTTGACAGTCCTCTCATTTTCAGCCAACACCATCTCTAATGACCAGAACAATATACATGTCAATGGAAGCAATTAATCTTACCTCCCATAACATGAATGGCCTGGCCTTAACATATTTCTCCATTCAGAAGTATGATACAGTACTTTTTTTATGTCCAAACAACCAATTCAATATGAAAGTGTCTTCTTATTAATTTTATCCTCCAGCATTCAAAACTCAGTTTAGGAATAACATGAGGGCACATAACATTAATATTATTACCATAAATGTTTGTATGAGCCACAGATTCATTGCAAGCTATACTTAAGCAGTGCTCAAAAGGAAAACATTTCCCCATCATTCCGAACTTTTGTCTTCACACTCTCTGCCAGAGTCTGAGTCAGTTGCTGCTGAGACAGAAATACAAGTGAGTGCCTAAACATTCTTCTGAGTGAGGTTGGAAGGGTCTTTGAAATATCTATTTTTCTTAATTACAAAAGTAAACTTGTAATTGTTGAAACTTTGGAAGGGTACAAAAATATAAAAAATAAAATAAAATTACTTGTGCCTCACCATCAGAGCAAAATCCCCTGTAATATTTTGGGGTAGTTTTTTCTAGTCTTCTTTATGTATGTGTGGTACAATTTTGCATAAAGATTTTATGTTCTTATACATATTTAAAATAATACTATAAATATTTTTTCACTATGAAAAATACTTAACAAAAACTTGATGGTAATAAAAGGAAACAGAACTTATGTATATAGGGAGTGGAAGGTTGTAGGGAGAGCAGGGGAATGGAAAAAATGAGAATCAAGATGTGTCATGTACTGGTACAAATTCTCAATGTTAACTGTGATCATAATGCATACATAAAGTGCACCAATAAAATAAATTTTAAAATAATTAACAATAAAACCTTTAAATAACTACATACTACTTCACTGTAAATATGGCAACCAGCCAGCAAGCCTAAAGGAATATGTTCACTTGGTAGAATGGATAGTAGGATTCAAGGAAAGAGAAAAGTACTGAAGTTTTTCACAACTGCTAGAAACAATGACACTCTGCAGCCCAGGCAAGCCTCGAACTCAGCAATCCTCCTGCCTCTGCCTCCCGAGTGCTGGGATGACAGGCGTGAGCCACCACGCCCGGCACTGTGGTGTGTGGTATTGATGGCTGGTGGGCGTGTCTCCACACTCAGCATCGTATGTGGTTACTGGGAATCGAACACAGGACCTTGCGCTTGCGAGGCAGGCACTGGAAGCACTGAGCTAATCCTCTGGCCCAAGGTCCTGTTATCTTGGTGTGAAAGGAAAACAAGGTGCAGCTAGTAGAGTTCCTGTGTTTTTACTAGAGAGATATCAGCTAGCTGACACTTAGCCAACTGTGACAGCTTGTGTCTAGCTGTCTGCCCAAAGCCTCACGCGGTCACAGGCGGAGCGTTTTGAGGGAGAGCTGAACCGGGAGTGTGTGACTCAAATCCTGGTAGCCTAGACTATAACAGGGGCAGAGAGATGCTTCTAAGGCCTTTTTCTTGCTTGTTTTTGCTGTCTTGTGCCTGGCACAAACTCTTCCTCCCTTGTGATGCCCCTCTGCTCTGCCACTCTGCCTTGCAGCCGGCTACAAACTGTGATCTAAATAAACCTTTCCTCCTTTCACTTTGAGTGTTGGGCATTTTGTCTCAGCAATGAGACATGTAATTAAGACACCAGCCCTCAGAGAAAAATAGGTATATTTTCTCCTTTAAAATGTACATGGTATTTTTAAAATAAAACTAGTTTTATTCATCGTGCAGATATTTACAAGGATTACAAGAATGAATTAAATAAAGCATGAACTAAATAGGCACCTCACAGAGCCTAATAGGAAAACTTCAACTCATGTTAGTTTCAAGAAATAACTGCAGCAAAACACTAATAGTAATCATATTGAAAAGGTGATAGATTTTTACTATACTTTCAGGTTTTTTCCAAAATATGTTATTTTGATGTGTCTAGGCTTTCAAATTGCTACCATAAAAATTTCCACGCAATATGAAAAAGCTTACTAATGTGAATCAATATATGTGAAAACAAAAATAGTTTAATTTATTAACAATTATTAACTATTCACCTACATATATTCAAAACACAAACATGTAATATATAACCAATTTCGGCACTGCAATATATTGAAAATTAGTATGTACTATGTCTCTTGCATAAAAAATGATTAATAAATGAACAAATGAATAAATGTGTAGTTGAATAAGAGCAGAAGAAAGCTGAATGAAAATAATTTGTAAATTTGTGAAAAACACATTCCAGATCTGATGTTTCAGTTTTGATCTAACTGCATAATAAATCATTCAATATCTCGGAAACTCTAATGCCTCATTTGTGCACTGTAGACAATGACAGGTATTTGATGCACTTCTCAGAACGGTATTGAGCATAAAGCAATTTTTTTCAGAAACATTTTCTCCATATTTGTGGTGCACACAAGCGCTGGTGTACCTGCAAGGATGAGGTGACAATTAGCAGAAGCGTGGAAAATCACAACACGGGCTGGTGAGCGTTGAAGGAATCTTCACCCATCATTCCAAATCTCATAATGATTGGAGAATCCCTGAGTTTTCCCCTCGTCACAGAAGTTTATAAAGCTCCTGCGTCCTATCTTAGGTACTTTCTTGTTACTGAGCTACAGTATTTCATATCCACAGCTCAAAAGAAGAATGATTCATTTTGCCTTACAGTTTACAGAGGTTTCAGCCAATAATGTAGTGGCTGGAAGGCAGCTCGGACTGGCAGAGGGCTGTCCCCGAAGAGACGGTTCACAGCACAGCAGGCAGGAAGCAGAGAGAGACCCTCCCGCGCCACCTCCCCAGCGAGCCACCTCCTCAAATCACACGCCCCCTTAATCTCCCAGTCACAGAGCTGGGGGCCCAAGCTTCCTGCCCCCCGCCACAGGCTGCAGAGCTGTAAAAGCCCTAGGGGCCACTTAATCTGAAGGTGGACCAGACACATTGTTTGCGGTCCACATAGAGAGCTTGGCATAGGGGAGTCCAAGCAAAGGGACCGCACAATGTCCTCATGCAAAATAGTACAAAAGGAGGAGATTTAAGCACCTGTAGGAATTATCGTGAACGGAAGGAAGTGAAAATATAGACGGCTTTTTTTTACATTAACAGAAAACGCAATATTTGACCCATCGAACTGTACCTTCCATTGTAACCTGGGGAGGAAGGAAGTCAAACCGAGTCAAATTCAGTGATGACCGCAGGCTGGCGCTTGATGTGGTCGTCTCTCCATTTGGTCCGTGGCCAGAATCGTGCAAAGATTAAATTCATCAACTAAGGGATCGCCTTGTCGTGACTCTCACACATTCTTCCCAACTGGACTCCAGTCGTCCTTCATTTCTAATATAAAAATAACAACACCATAATCCCATCTCTTCAATTTGCTGTCATCTCTTGCCCTGTTTTCCTTCTTGCATGCTTTCTCTCCTAGATTGCCAGCACCTGCATTACATTACAGATTTTCTGAGTTATTGCAATGAAACACAATTTCTCCAAAATAGAACACTTTCTGAGCCATAAGTAATGCTGAAATCAATAAAATATGTTGAAATAATCTTCTACATACTAATCTATCCTACTAGAATAAAACTGGAAATAAACATCAAAAGAACCACAGAAGCTATGCAAGAAAAATTAACATTAAACACTGTTCAATAATTAATGGATCTCCGAAGAGATCTATAGGAAAGCGGAGTCGGACAAGTGTGAAACAAGCTCTGAGAAAGAAGTTTACATCTATAAATGTACATAAGGAAAAAATAGATTTCCTGTAAATGAAATAATTTTGTATCTCAAGATCCTACAAAAACAAGAGCAATCCAAATCTAAAACTTGTAGAAGGTAAGACCTTATAAAGATGCTAACAGAAGTCAATGAAATGTATACTAAGGAACAATGCAAAGAACTGTGGATAATTCAAGTGTCCGCCCTGCCCTCTGGGATTAACCGCTAGGATTGCTGGCTGACCCCTCCCCCACCCTGCGTCATTTTCTACTAGGTTTATTGGCGGACATCTGCCTTGGTTTGTGCATGCTAGGATTTGGGGTATGAAGGTTTGGTACCAAATAAAGGTGTGGCGAGTTTGGGGTACTGGGCCGCCTTCTGTGGCTGCTCCTCAGAATAGCAAGAGTCCAGCCCAGGCTCATCTTTTTTCTCAAGGTTCCAGTTTCCTTGTTTGCTAATTCTCTTGCTGCGGAACTCACAGAGGACTGGAGTTTACCCCGAGGGTTCTGGCTGAATCCCCTTCCCCAGTTTCCCACAACAAAGCTTGTCTAGAATGTAAGAGACTGTGTGTACAATTCACAGAAAAAAATATATAATAAATTATATATGCATATATAATAAATTATATATGTAGACATTATATATATAAATTATATATATATGTGTGTATGTATATATATTCCCTCTGCTGTGTGCACAAATGCTCAGATGGGCTAATGTCCTCATCTACATGGCTCCAGATACATCTTTTTAAATATTTATCAAGTAACATGTATTTTTATAGGGAAATGAAATAATCATATGTGTCACTCTCAGGAAAGAAAATAAGCCCTGGGTTCTTCCTCATCAAGTTCAAGGCACACGCCACACCATACCTCTCCCACGGTTTACATTCACTAAATTATTTGACACTTAAACTCTTTTAATACCTTTTGAGAAAAGTATAAGAGAAGAATGGTTTTCATAACCATTCAAGTTTGTTTAAATTTTTATGAATTAGCTTTACAGATCTCCATAATCTAGACACAAATTTCTCATTAAGAAACATGTTCCTGCCGGGCGTGGTGGCTCACGCCTGTCATCCCAGCACTTGGGAGGCAGAGACAGGAGGATTGCTGAGTTCAAGGCTTGCCTGGGCTACATAGTGAGCTCAGGGCCAGCCTGAACTACAAAGCGAGACCCTGTCTCAAAAAAAAGAAACAAGTTCCTTCCTGGAATGTTGATGGAGGAAAAATGCTAAAAAGATGGTTATTAAATTAAATTCTTTCTAAAAGTTCAGAAGTGTATCAATCTTTGTTTTTTCCTTGAAAATATATTATTTTATTTTTATAATACACAATTTTATTTGCATATGTTTCCAGTGGACAATGATTATATTTATCCTGGAAAATTGTACATGTACACAATGCTTCTTAATTCTCTTGATTTCCCCTTTTCTCTTCCCCACCTCCATTATCTTTGTCTCCTCTTTTGCAAAGATCTATCTCTGTTTCACATTATTAATATTTCATTTCACTCTTTAACTTAGCTGTACTTTAGGTTTCCCATATAAGAGAAACCATGTTATATTTATGCTTATCTTTCTGATTTATTTCACTTAGTATTATTGTCTCCAGGTGCTTTCATCTTCCTTCAAATGATTCAAATTCATTCTTCCTTATGACAGAGTAGTCTTCCATCATGTGTACATAGCACATTTTCTTTATCCTTTCAACTTTCTTTTTTTCTTTTTTCTTTTTTTTTTTTTTTTGAAACAGGATCTCATTTTGTAGTTCAGGTTTTCCCTGAGCTCGCTATGTAGCTTGGGCAATCCTGGAACTCAGCCATCCTCCTGCCTCTGCCTCCTGAGTGCTGGGATGACAGGCATGAGCCACCACACTCAGCATTGTTGTATGTGGTTACCAGGGATTGAACCCAGTACCTTGCGCTTGCTAGGCAGGCACCAGAACCACTGATCTAAATATCCGGCCCTATCCTTTCAACTGTTAATGGGTATATAGGCTGCTTCCAAGATGCAGCTATCATGAGTTGCACTGCTATAAACATGAGTATGCATGTATTGTTGAAATATGATGTCTTAACTCTTTGGGGAGCATACCTAGCAAGTCAGTAGCTGAGTTGAATGGAATTTTAAGTTTTAGTATTTTGACAAACCTCCATACTGATTCGCATATTGGTTGTACTAGTTTACTTTGTAGCCAACAATGTACAGAAGTTCCTTTTTCCTGCAGTAGCACCAGCATTTACTATTGTTAATTACTGTTCTCTTGTTGCTGAAACAAAATACCCAACACCCAATGTTAGAGGGGAAAGGGCTTATTTGTGTTATGATTTGTAGAGGTTTCAGTCCGGAACTGGCTGGTTCTGAGCCTGGAATGGCAGACAAGCATCGTGGAGGAGAAAGAACATGATACACACAAGGCAGCAAAAGCAGCAAAAGAGAGTGAATCAGCGTATTTTTGTCGCTTTTATCTTATTCACAGTCCTGGGAATTCTGCAGTGACTAAGTAATCACTCAGGGGTAGTGGTTAGTGATCACACGTCCTTCACCCCAGGATTACACAGTCCAGATTCAATCACCTCTGAGAAAGAAACACCCCCTCATCTGCATGAGGCTTCTGGGACACCTCTGCACACAAACCTGAACAATTATTATTTCATTTCAATGATGACAGCCATTATTTTTGATAAAGATGTACTCTCAGAGTTGCTTTAATTTGTATGTGCCTATGGCAAGATATTTTGAATATTTTTTCATGTATTTCAATGTTGTTTGTTTTCCTCTAGATGGTTTCTTTTACTTCCAGTTGTCCATTTTTCTATTAGATCTTTCATTTTGTGAGTCTGTTTTGATGCTCTTAATGTATTTTTTATATTTGTCCTTTATTCAAAGGTTAACTAGCAAAATTTTTTTCCATTCTGTAGGTTGTCTCTTCATTCTGTTTGTGTCCTTTCATGTTCAGAACATTTTTAGTTTTAGCTAATCTCATTTGTTTATTCTTAATGTTATTTCTTGGCAATTGGGGTTCTGTTTAGAAACTCCTTGCCTAGGCTTGTTTTCAAGAGCTTTAGTATTTTATCTTCCAACAGATTGTGTTTCTGTTTTAATATTCAATGTCTGACCCATTTTCATTTCATTTAAGTACTGGGTTAGAGCTAGAGTTCTAGAATGACTACCTTTTAGTGTGTACTACCGGGTTATTTATGTACACCCAGCAGCTTATACTTGCAATATTCTTAGGACATAGACATTTTTTTAATCTACACTTTAAATGTGAGAACCAAACTCAAAGAGGTAAGATAACTTTTGCCAAATTAGTACAGCGAATAAATGGTAGAGTTGGAAGTCTGAACATATTATCTCATTTGAGTATTTATTTTACTTGAAGATATAAATATTCTGATATCAATATTCTGATTGTGGTTATCCAGCTTTCGCAGCATCAGTGTTAAAGAGGCTATCATTCCTGCACTGTGTGCTTTTGGCCCCTTTGTCAAAAATGAGAGGGCTGAAGGTGAGTCGCACACACTCTGCATTTCCGGTTTTGTTGGATCAGTCTCCAGGGCTTTTTGTGTCAGTGGCTTGCTGTATTTTTTCACTGTAGCTTTGTTTTACAACTTGAAACCAAAGATTTTGATACCTCCTGCTTTGTTCTTGTTGCCCTTATTTGCTTTTGCTATTCTTGGTCTTTTGAATTTCGGGACAGTTTTCTCTAGTCCTGTGAAGAATGCTGTTGGTATTCTGTCTGGGATTGCATGGAATCTACATATCAGTTTGGTCCTGTGCTCACTTTGACAATATTGGTCCTGCCTATGCAGAAACACAGGATATCTTTCCATTTTCTAATGTACTGTTTGCTCTTTTTCTCAGAGCTCCATTGTTTTTTTTTTTCCTTATAGAGTTCCTTCCCTACCTTTCTAAGGTTAATTTCTAGGTATTCGATTTTGCAGAAGGTATTTTGAATGGTATTAATTACCTAATTTATTTCCTGAAAGGTTAATTGTTAGTGTGAAGGAAAGCTATTAAAGTTTGTGTGCTGATTTTATAATCTGTCAATCTTAACACTGTATTATTATTCAAGTACATATGGCCTAAATAGAAGGCAGAGTCAATCACTGAGGAAAGAGGATCATGAAATTTGTACCATTTTAATAGCACTAATTTAAAGTAATGCTAAAAAATGTCAGGGCCTTTGACTTTTTCAATAGTATCTATGCTCATTAGAATACTTACAAGAACTTAAATTATGACTTCTCCTTTGATAAACCAGATCATTTAAGGTAAATTGACTTTATGTTTCCTAGAATGACTACCTTTTTACTGTGCACTAATTTAATGGGTTGTTCATGTACATGCAGCAGCTTATACTTGCAATATTTTTATGACATAGACAATTTTTTAAATCTACACTTTAAATATGAGAATCAAACTCAAAGAGGTTAGATAACTTTCCCAAATTCGTACAGTGAATAAATGGTAGAGTTGGAAGTTTGAACATAATATCTCATTTGAGTATTTATTTTACTTGATATAAAAACTTAGGCACTATATTGTACTAAACAAAAATAAGCTCAGTGATTTCTTCAAAGTGTGCCCACACAAATAAAACACTAAGGGCAAGCACTCCAAGGTATGTATTAGGAGAGAGGAAGATACCTGAAATTTTGACTTCTGTTTCCTGTCAACACTATAAAAATTGCTAAAAAGTAGAGTAACAAGTCCCAGAAGGGAATGGTTACAGTGTGTAAGCGAGACCAGTGAGTAATACAAGCCTCAGCTCTGATTTGAAAAACCAGGACTGGATCAAAATCAACTCTGTGCCTCCATACCTGACAGCCATTCACGCTAAAATCAATGCAAACATCTCCATGAACAAATATGTAAAGACTAATTTCTTACTGGAAATATTGGCACAGTATAAATCATTAATGGTGTGGCATAAACTGTAGTGCAGGTAATACTGGAAATGATAGCCAAGCTTTTCATTCCTACTGAATGGAAACTAAGATGTAGAGATTGCATTACTATAGAATATGAAATGATATTTCTAGCTCACTCCAGTCAACCTAAGCCTTCTGTATTTACTTTTACATATAGTGTTTAGATTATCTGCATTTAAACACCACAGAATATAAATTACTTAACACAGTGCTGGGTAAGCAAGAAGTATGCAATACATGTTACTGGAGCACACATTAGGTATGTAAAAACTACCTTCTGAAAAAGAATCAGGAAATGACTTTTTAGCTTTCAACATATCTGTATTCAGTGGGTGAAATTATTTCATTACATTGCAATTCTTAAACGTAAATTTTTACATCAGTGAATTATTTTTCAAAATATTTTCCTTTTTGAGTTTATTGGTACATTTTAGATATACAGTATAATCTCATTCAACATTGAGAATTTGAACCTGTACATGACACATCTTGATTCCCATTTTTCCCCATTCCCCTGCCCTCCCTAAAGCCCCACAGCCCCCAAGTACATAAGCTTTATTTCCATAAAGAAGGGAAAGCAGTGAGTAACTTTTTTTTTTTTACCGGGAATCAAACTCAGGACCTTGCGCTTGTGAGGCAGGCGCCGGAACTACTGAGCTAACCCTCCGGCCCTAAATGCAACTTTTGAGTTACCAAATTTTGTACGTCTTGCCAAAGGGATTTCCAAACTTTCTTGTCCATTACAAAATTTTCAAGTTAAAAAGAAATTTGTTAAAGAGTTTCAAAATGAGTCATATTACCACATGAAACAACAGAGGGAAACATTCTATAAGTAGTGCAGAAAATAATACATATATTTTTAAGGTAAAAATTTGGAAAGATTAACTCAATTAAGTGGAAAAGTAGTAAGCTGACTTTCAATAAAATGTGTTCTTTTTCATAAATAAAGGGAAACAAAGCTTATGTACTTAGGGGATGGCTAGGGGAATGGGAAAAAATGAAAATTAAATTTTGTAATTTTGTAACTGGTACAAATTCCCAATATTGAGTGTGATCACGATGTGTGTATACAATGTACCAATAAAGATTTTAAAAAGTATAACTAGAAAAAAAAACTTGTTCTTTTTTTACCTTGTAAAACCTGTCATTTTACCACAATAAATACCATAGACCTGTCCTACCAGCATAGGGAATTTGCTTGCAAATCTGGAATCTATCACTCAAATTTTTCATCTACATGGTACTATAGGTGACTATAGTCATGAAGGCTTAATGAAGCATAAAAGGTACAAAAAGTACAGAATCACAAATGTTGTTCCTGTAATTTATCTAAACAGAAATATGACAGGTTTGAGTTATATTTTATTTGAAATTGATTGTGCACTTAATATAAACTGTTGAAATGAATTTTATCTATTTTATTTGCCAAACTAAATCTTAATATGCTGGTTTTACTCCAGTGGTAAAGGAGCGCAAATCATAAACAATATAGTTGATTTAGCTGAATTAAATCAAGTACTTTAACATTGCAATATTCATCCATTGTAATAATATTCCTCCAAATAACCACTTGACCCTTCATTTCCAACCTTTTGTTGTTGCTTTAAGACAGGGTCTCGCTTTGTAGTTTCGGCTGACCTTAAACTCCCTGTTCCCCAAGTTAGCCTCGAACTCACAGCACTCCTCTTGCCTCTGTCTCCCAAGTGCTGGAGACAGAGGCAAGAATTGTGTCTAATTCATTTCCTGTGAAGTTTTCTGGCGTTATCTCTGACAACAGTTTGGTTTTTTTTTTTTTTTATGTCTTTTGCACTGTCTTCTGCTTCCTCAGTGACTCTAATCAGTCTTGTGTTATTTTACTTTGAGTCATCAAGAAGCTGTTGGATTGACTTCGCATGGTCTCTTGCCCTTTTCCATAGATTATATCTTTCTTGTTCATTGGCTGCTATGCTGTTCTTTAGGTCTGAGATTCGGTTCTCTGCTTCATCCATCCTACTTTGCAAATCTTTGTTCTCCTTCATCATTCCCTGGAGCTCTGCTTGAAGCTGTTTAAAAGGATCCATTGCTTCTGCTATCTTTTATTCTATCATCTCGCTGATCTCTTCTTTAATGATGTCCTTCACTGCGGACAGTATCTCTGTTTTGATCTCAGAGATGAGTTCTGATTTCCATTTTACTAGATCTGCTTTAGTTACCATCTCAAAGAGTCCTGGTGTTTGAGTTTCAGTTTGCTCTATTTCCCTTTTCTCTGAATTTCCCTGTGGTGGTGATCTTCATTTCTGGTTTTTTGAATATTTTCTCATTTCTACTCCTTTGTTGTTACTAATGTTATTTGTTTAATTCTTTGCCTGATGCCAGGGCAGTGTTTGTTGCAGGTCTCTTTCTTTCTATTATCTGGGGCCCTTTGGATGTGGCACCTTCCTGGGGCGTCCTCCTTGAATCTGTAATGGCCCTTGAGAGTTCTCAGTTCTGGCACATCATGGGAGGTATTAGAACAGAACAATCACATCATCTTTGTTACCATAATGTAATCAGTGCCACTATCAATGTTAAACCCAGTAAATGAAATGAAAAGTTTCGTTAATTTCTATTCTGAAGACTTTAGGCTCATGAGTTACCTCTATGTCCATATGCCAAGATTTAGAATTAATCAGCAAGGTCTATACGACACGCAGGCCTTAAATGTACCCAGTACCCTTTGGGAATAAAAGGACACTGGGGAATCAGGGAGGTGGGGAGACAGAGGAGAATGAAATAGGATTTGCAGATTTATAAAGATCACATAGATCTTGAGAACCTCATATATGTCAGAGGGTAACAGAGGCTAAAAGGACATATATAAAACAGTACCAAGTGTATGCTGTAAGACCGCTGGAGTCTTTGCACACCTTCTTATAATAGTACAGAAGAATTAGGGCAGCCTGAGAGTCTTTAACTTCCAGGTATTGGTTCTGATGGGAAGACAGGAGGGGGAGTGGAGACGAGGTGAATAGTGGGGCCAGGAGTAGATGGCAAAGCAGAAGCTACATTCCCTTTTCTGAAAGATGGAAGCAGTAACGAGGACAAAAACCCAGAAAGTTGGACAGATTTAGTACCAGCAAAGTAAGAAAATAAGAAAAAAATCGTTATTTCAAAGTGAAGGAATAAAAAGGGTAACAACAGCATCAAAATCAGCAATGACAGTGTACGAAACTAAGCGCAATAGTCCAAAGATGTCCCTCAAGCTGTACCTTGCCTGGGCCGTCTCAGCGCAGCTCCGGGTGGAGGGCACAGGAAGCGGTGCGGGCCTCCTCTCCCGGTGTGCCCACCTGGTCTGTCTCAAAGGAGCTGGGCAAATCGGTGTCTGAATCCGAGAAGAGGCCGAGGCCGCTGCGGCGAAAGACTATAATCCGGGCCGGGAGGAGGGGTGGCCAAGGCTCCTCTTCCGTCTCCTCAGTGCGCAGAGCAAGTAGAGCCAGGGGAAGACCATCGGAGAAGACAAATGGCTGCTTCCTCCTCCTCCTCCTGCTCCTCCTCCTCCTCCTCCTCCCACATAGAAACACAAACACCCAACCAGGGGCCCAAGCTACGGGGTGGGGGCAAGCTTGTGGGCCGGGTACCAACCCTCCTGTCGGCAGGGGCGTCCCTCCCTGCGGCTTGGTGGTGTTGGGTGAGTCCCATGCTTCTAATTTTTAAGAGAATTCTTTAGATTGTTGTCTTTCAATACGATGTTGATAGGGGGCTTGTTGTAAATGGTTTTTGTCAATTTACAATAATTTCCTCATATGCATATTTTTTCAGTGGTTTTATCATGTCACATTTTGTCAGAGGCATTTTCTCCATATATTGAGATGATTGGATTATTCTAATTTTTTATTGTATTTATGTAGTTTGCTGGCTTTATTGATTTACGTGTGGTGGGCCATCCTCTCATTTCTTGGCTGACGTGGATTCAGTCATGATTTATGATTGTTTTAAAGGTTTGCTACATTCTGTTTGCAAATATATCATTGAGGAATTAAGAATTTTTTACTGTAGCATTCATCGGTTGAATCCACTTTTCCTGAACTCTTGAGTTTTAGGCTGTTAACACTAATTATCTGGTACTTGTTAACTCCCTATGTCTTTTTATCATGTTGTTTCCTCTTTCTGATATTCCTGGCACTTCCTATGTTTTTTATTGTGTTCCTTCAAATCCAGTATAATAATCACTATCACCAGAAGGCCCCTTCTGAATCGTCTGCTTTTCCAAATTTATCTGTCCAGCCACCCACACACCTGTCCACCCATCCATTATTTTATTATGGTGGAAATACTCCTTGAACTCCTTTAACAGGGGTCAGATTCTATTATATCCTGGGAGCACCATGATAAATTAAATGAAATTAAACTGAGCTTTGTGCTTTTCACCCTTGTTGGTCTTATGTTTATCAGTACAACACACAACTGTACACACATTCACACACACATCATAACCACATAAACAAACTGATTATCAAATTAATAAGTTATGAGTTAAAGAAGCAAGAACTGGGATATATAAAAGGAGGGTGAGGCAAACTTTTTTAAGTTAAGGTCTAGCTACATGAAATTAGTGGTGCTTAAACTTCTTGTATCTTATAGACAGTTTTATTTGCATTGACCTAATAATTGCCTTCTTGAGATGGCGACATTTATCTGAGCCCAACATAATTAGATGGAATTGACCATTCTGATTAAGATTGGAACTTATCATGTTCTTCAAACCAGGAGAAGAATGGATGTTATAGAATTGAGAAAAACAACTAGATGAAAGCAAGAGAGAATCAGTGCATATTATAAAAAACCTTTACAGGAGTTTTTATTTGATTCTTCTTACAATGCCTGGAGTGTTTTATGATCTGATTGACTTTGATAGGTACTGGAAGGCAAGAGACTTATGCCAGAAATAACTCTAACATTTAAAAAGTTCATGTAAGGAAATAATATCAGGTTGTGTTATATATGTGCAGAGTTTGGAAACACGTGGTATTGATTTAAATACCAATTATATAATTTATTGGTCGTATTGCATTATGCAAGCTATATTCCAGCTCTCTAAGCCTTATTTTCTCTATCCATGAAGTAGATCTAATACAAGAATCAGCATAATGCACTTTAGAATATGAATAGAGAGAACCCAATGCAAAGGACAAAGCAGTCCCTGAAAAATGATAAGCACTTAATATCTGCTAAAGATGATAGTCCAAATGAGAGATAGTGGTTGAGACTAAGTTGAGGAGAACATATTTGGAAAAAGTGAGTGGGTATGAGAATCACTTTGGAGGCTTAAACCCAGGATTTAGTAATAGATTGGGCGTGAAAATTGAGGGAGAGATTTTTTTTTTCAATATAACTCCCAGGTTTCTCTCAAAACTGGTGGATATTTTCCTGCACTGTCAAGAGTTGGAGAAGGTCTAATTCATACAGATTTTATTATCTTATACTTTCTTCCATATCCCATGTAGAGCAATAATAAATGAAACAAAAGAAGTATCATATAATGAAAAATACATATTTTCTACATTTCAGATACAATTAAAACTTTGTATGATGTAGATAAAACACCTTAAATCATTGTTGCTTTCATACTACAGTTTCTCCATTGCACAAAAAAAATGTATATAGCACTTGTTCCCAAATTATAAGATTTTGGTAATATCTAATGTACTTTGTGACAGAAAGTGGGATGAGGTTTATGACTTTATTTTGTGTTACCTTAAAGTGCATTGCAATCCTTCCTTCTTTCCTTCTCTCACAGAACAGAGCCCACTTTGTGGACTAGCAGGTGAAGTACTTAAGGACGGTGTCTTCCTTTGTTTCCTTTGGTCACTGAAAGTCTACTCTGAGAAGTCTTAGGCACCATAGTAATGAGGATTTATAATTCTGTATGAATTCTGTAGCATTGGCCACATAGATGGGCCCAACTGAATCTTCAGGCCAAACTACACAAGGTTTCCCAAACAGACCGATGCCTACCTGGGAAGAATGCATGAAGCAATTAGAAAATAATAAAAAAATGTTCTAAGGCAGCTGAACTTGGAGGAAAAAAAAGGAACGGAAGCTAAGAGAAAAAAATGAAAAGAAGCAAAGGGAAATTATTAAGTGAAAATGAGTATTCATATAAAAGAGAAGAAAAAGGAGGAGGAAACAAAATCTTGCTGGTATTTATCATCTTCTTCAAAATGTTCCATATATTCAAGCAGCTATTCAGATCTTGAGGATGAGGGGAAAAAAACAAGGAAAATGGAGAAATAAAAAGAGGAATCAAAATGCTTTACATTAGAATAAGAATCAGAGAGCAAGGATATGGCAGGGTGTATCACAATCCCCAAATTGAAGCTATACCACAAAGCCACTGTGATAAAAACGGCATTGTACTGGCAAAACAGCAGACCTGAGGATCCGTGGAACAGATTGCAAGACCCAGGAACTCCAGATATACTAAGCCACTTCATCTTTGACAGAGGAGCCAAACATCTTCAAAGGAGGAAAGGTACCTCTTTAAAAAATGGCGCTGGAAAAACTGGGCTTTATACTGGCAAAGACCAAAGTAAGATCTCTTTCTCCGTACACTAAACTCAAATCAAAGTGGATTAGGGACCTAAATATCAAAACAGAAACACTAAACCTGCTGCAAAACAAGTTAGGTATCACTCTTGGAGACAATGGCTTAGGGAAAGATTTTTGAACAAAACTGCTATAGGACAAAAACTAGTAGAAGGAATCAACAAATGGGATCTCGTCTTATTAAAAAACTTCTGCACAGCAAAAGAGATCACCAGCAGACCAACAAGACAGCCAACAAGATGGGGAAAAAATTACCCGCTGTTTCTCAGAAAAAGGGCTACTGTGTAGAATATATGAAGAGCTTTAAAAATCACCCCCCCCCCAATTTAAAGAACCAATTCAAAAATGGACATCGGAAATGAACAGACACTTTTCAGAGGAAGAAGTAAATGTAGCTGAGAAGCATATGAAGAAATGCTTAACGTCCCTGGGCATTCGAGAGATGCAGATGAAAATGACACTGAGATTCCATCTCACTTCAAGAAGAATGGCTGCTACTTTGAAATTAGCCAGCCGCAAATGCTGGCGAGGGTGCAGAGAAAAAGGAGCCCTTTTCCCACTGTTGGTTGGAATGTAGAATGGTATAAGCACAATGGAGATCAGTGTAGAGATGCCTCAACAAACTAGGATTAGCGGTCTCATTTGACCCTGTATTTCCCCTGCTGAGGATACACACAAAAGAATTACAAGACTCATATCACAGTGACATGTGTGCACCCATGTTTATAGCAGCTCCGTTTGTGATAGCTCAATCTTGGAAACAACCCAAATGCCCATCAACTCTAGACTGGATAAAAAAGGTGTTTTTTTTGTTTTGTTTTGGGTTTTTTGTTGTTGTTGTTGTTTTGTTTTGTTTTGTTTTATTTTTTGAGACAGGGCCTCACTTTGTAGTTCAGGCTGGCCTTGAGGTCACTATGTAGCCCAGACAAGCCTGGAACTTAAGAAATCTTCCTGCCTCTGTCACCAGAGTACTGTGATTACACGCGTGAGCCACCACGCCTGGCATTGTGGTACTGATTGCTGGTGGGCATGAGTCACCACGATCACTATTGCTGTATGTGGTTACCACAGGTCGAACCAGGGACCTTGCACTTGCTAGGCAGGCACTGGAACCACTGAGACAAATCTCTGGCCCCTGTTTTGTTTTGTTTTAATAAAATGGAGTGCTTCTTTACCATAAAAAATGATAATTTTGAGTCATTTATACTGAAATGGAAATAGTCAGTGAAATAAATAGGTCACAAGTTTGTACATATCATATCTTTTCTTTGTTACGAGAAACTGAAGATGTAAATGAGTTCTAGAATGCATGATAAATATTGTGAAATAGTACTCAAAAGGAAATGGAGTTTAGGGGTAAGTAATGAAGGGAAAGAAAAATGTGATTGTAAGATAAAAAGGAAACAAAGTTTATGTATATGGGGCAGGGGTTGTAGGGTGGGTAGGGGGAGGAGAAGAATGAATATTAAGTCGTCATGTGCTGGTACAAGTTCTCAACATTGAGTGTGATCGTGATGTGTATGTATAATGTACCAATAAAGATTTAAATTTTAAAAAACAGTAAAAGTAGTTGAAGCATAAAACAGATAAAGAAAAGTATAATCGAGCCCTCAGTTTAAAAAAAAAGAAAAAAGGCATATCTTAAGGATCACCTATAATCATTTGAATCCTGATCAAAATCATATTACGAAGAAATGATTCTAGTAAGAAAGAAAAAAGCACATGGAACAAGAGAAAGCTACCATGAAGTAAAGGAGAAAAAGAAACCACATAAGAAACATAATAATAAGAAAATCTGATGTAAGACAAAAATCAGGAAACATCAAGGGAAAAAAATATTTCCACACTAAAAAAGCAAAGGCTAGAGGAAACTTCAACTGTAAAAACTGACATATTTACCAGAATGGATGAGTTTTCCTGTGTTGCAGTGTTATTTCTGAACTTAGTTGCCAGTCAAATACTACTGTGCCAGAAAGATCCATACTTTTTGCTTGCACCTTAAATAAGGAATTATGTTTATTTATTTTTCTTTTCTTCTGTGGTTATTCCTTTCAGAAGTAATACTCTGTTGTTATACTAGTGGTTAAGATGTTTAGAATTAAAATAAAATATTTCAGACAATCAATTATTTGGGCCAAAAAATGTGTCTACAGTTAAGTGTATGAAATCTATCTGTGCATATCTTTAAAATGTAATGGGAAATATCTTGACAACTATAATAGAATTATTAAAACATTTTAAAATATATTAAGTGTTGAAAACAATATCAAAGCCTTACAAATGTATACTCACACCAACAATTGCTCAGAATACATTTTGTTTCATTACCTAAATACAGTGCAAACAATATCAAGATATATTTATGAATCTTACCACCTTAACCCCTTAACTTTTCCCCCAACTCCCTTCCTTAATTCTCTCTCTTTTTTGAATATTTTCTCCCTATTTCACAACATCAATTATACATTATTCTCACTCATACTTCCAGTCTCTCAGACCAAATAAACTGTTCAGTATTTACACGTGTGTCTTTATTTCAGTTAAGAGTACGACTTCATTGTGAACCCATTTAGTTACGAATATCTCTAGTTTATCATTCTTCGTGGCTCTGTAGTACTACATTTTATAACAAAACAAATCTTTTTTATCCACTCGCTTGTTGATGGCCATTTGAGTTATTTTCATGATTTGGCTATTACAATCTGAGTTGCCATAAACATAAGTAGGCATATATAAATATGGTATGATGCTTTTAATTCTTTTGGAAAAGAATTAAAGAATCATGGAAATTGTAAAGTCATTTTTTTAAACGAAACTCCATTCTGATTTCTACAGTGGTTGCAACAATTACTAACGTGCAAATATACACATGTGGAAAGTCATCAAATTACACTTAATAAAAGAAAGTTTTTAACATAAATTTTACTTTAAGAATTTTTAGATAGAAGACAAGGGTTCTGAAGTATCCATTTTCTCAAGGTCTTATCTGTAAAAATTGAGTCTCAATTTCTAATAATGCATACCAAGATACATAGAACAATTTTGTGACCATTAGCTTTGTAATTAGAAATCATAGATTTTTTTTCTCTTGATTCTATGGTAATGAATGAGGTATTTAAGGAAATGTCTTCAGTTTCTTGACAAGATATGTTATACACAAGATAATTCTGTGGTCGTTCTCATGATTCAAAAAATTGAGTGCAAGGAAAGAAGTAGTTGTGCTACACCATGAAATTACATTATATTACTTGTGTCAATTCTTTTAAAAATGTGGGTTGTGTATAGTCATACCACTCTGAATGCACCAACACCATCTAAAAATGTGGATTGATATTATATTTGTGAAACAAATGTAGTACATACATTCTTTCAAAAATATAATAAAATAGAATGTAATATATAAGAGCACAAATCAAATGGTAAAATAAGTCTTGTTTTTCAAACGTTAATATATATATATATATATCACACACACATATACATATACAGAAAACAAATGAAATAAAAACAGATACAGGATATAGGAAGATAGATCTTAGAGAGGAAGTATATCAAGAGATGGATATAGGAAGGAGGAAAGGGATAAGGGAGGATAAAAGAATTGAGTTATATTATGTACACACTAGGAATGTCAACATTACCCACTGCAAATATGTACAGAAACAAACAAACAGAAAAGCAAGGGAATAAAGAGGAGAATGGATGGGGGAGGGGATGGGGTGAGAAAAGGAATTAAGATGTGTGGCGTACTTGCATCAACTGCCCGTAAGGAATATAAGCATTATGGACTACACACATATACTAATAAATTAAATTTTTTAAAGTTTAAAATTTGAGTGTCAGTGCACTATATATGGAAACATTTTTCAGTGTCGATGAAGACCCTGCTACACTTAATGCAAGAATAAGCAGAAAGTATATATTTCAGACAAATCTGACATGCCCCAGTCTCCATTCTGTGAAGAAATAATACAGCAAAAATGACTTACAAAGAAATAACATGTATATAGGGGGTGGGAGGTTGTGGGGTGTAGGGATATGGGTAAAAATGAGAATTAACTCATGTCATACACTGGTACAAATTCTCCAATGTGGAGTGTGATTGTGAGCTGTATATAAAATGTACCAATAAAGAATTCAATTAAAAATGACTTTCATCCACCAACTCATTCGTATTCTTGCCGAGTCTAGATGAGTAGGATTAACAACTTGAACTTTTCAGCCTAAATGATTGTCAGGTCTCAGAGTTAACAAGATCAGAAGGATTAAACCTACAAAAAACGCATCAGTTCCTAGGAGTTTAAACCTTCAAAACTCTTCCTTGAAAGGCAATAATCCAAGGAGAAGGATATTAAGTTTTTCTTTTCTTTCTTTTTTTTTTTTTTTTGAGGAGGGGTTCCAGGGTTCAAATTTGGGATGTTGTGCATGGAAGGTAGGTGTGTTGCCACTGAGCTAAATTGCTAGTTCTGAATATTAAAATTTACATATATAGAATGTCTTGACTAGTAGCTATAAGTGTATATCACAGTTTATTCTTTGGTGGAATTGCATAGACAGTGCAAGAGGAAGGCATTTGATAATATGAGATAAGAGAAACTGAACCCTAGCAAAAATTTTAAATAAGAGTTTTATCAAAGATCACTTTCATGCTTTTAATCTGGATCCAGTTTTAGAAGCTGTTTATTTTTCTGTTGAGCTAATAATCTTCACTTCAGCATATAGTTATGGCCACTATCATTTTATTGTTTTTTTAAACAGTATTTTTACTAGTATGTTTACTATTCATCTTAGTCATTCATTTTAGGGGACAAGTACATATGCCTGTCTCATCTTTATTTGACTGCCCTTTCCTCGCTCCCTCTTCTTTTCAATCTTCCCCAGATCTTGTTCCTGTTTATAAAAATCTACCTATATTTTTACCCTATCTACATTATTACATCAACTTAAACAACATCCGCTTTTGATTATTGAACTCGAAATTCTCTCAATATGTGACTTAATATCATCTTTATTTAAGAAAGAAAACATTCCTAGTCCAGAAGAGAAAGGTGTTTCCTAATTATGAAAAATCAAACCGAGTCAAAATTTGAAGGGTTATCACAGTCTGTTTTAATACATCTCCCTCTTCCTTGTCCTTAGTGGAACGTATAATTACGGAGACACATTTGAATGTCTAGACAAAACACACAAAAACTGTCTATTTCTAGCTGATTATAATATGATAGTTTTTCAATTATAATATGATACCTGTTCAATTTATGATAACCTTACCTTATTATTGCACTTGGGTGATGTTTGTCTCATGAATTAAAACTAGGTTTAGTAATGTGTTCTAGGTTTACCACTTTCTGTCTCAACTCAAGGGGACTTTTTTCACGGACTCCATCGGATTAAATTACCAAATAAATGGCATCCCATTTTCTTCAAGTAGAAAATCCTTTAAGATAGGGAGTGGCTGATCTCTTTTTGAATGTCCAGTGCCCAGTGTTGGATGGCACGGTGGAAGACGCTATGGAAGGGTGCAATAAATGTTCTTAAATTGAGTGTTTTGATTCCATCTTGTGAGCCTAAAAAGCTAGAGAGAACTAAGAGGGAATAATGATGCTTAAAAAATGAAATAAGTTATAGTTGAGTATAGTTTTAATGAAGATTGAATTAGTCCAGGAGGACTTTTCAAGAAAAAGAAAAAAAAAGAAAAGAAATGCTTTTATTCAAAAAGAAATAGAAGAAG
>PVIC010012736.1:0-39207 GCA_004025085.1 Thryonomys swinderianus | reverse complement strand
ATGAGGGGAAGGAATAAATATGTTACAGAAAGAAAATAACAGAGCATGTATAAGGGGGGAGGAGGGGGGAGTGGGTAGGGATATGGGTAAAAATGAGAATTAACTTGTGGCATATACTGGTACAAATTTCCCAATGTTATATGTGATTTTGAGATGTATATAAATTGTACCAATAAAGAATTCAATTAAAAAAAATGTAGACATATTTGGATAGTGCATGAAAATATATATAAATAACATTTTATATATTATATATTTCAAATACATGTGAAACGCTTAGAGCAGCACCAAGTACACTGGTAAATCAGTAACTCGCACAGTTACTAGTTCAATGGCCAAGGCGGAGGGAGCGGCGGCTGGTGGGAGGGCGGCAGCCCCGGGGAGGAGGAACCTGGGTTCTGGGCACCCGTAGCGGGCAGGCTGGGAGGGAGGAACGCAGGGCCAGTGCAAGCTGCACATCCTGGGAAGGTGGTGGGGGGTGTGCCCTGCAGCCGGGTGGGGAAGTCGAGGTGCCCCAGGTATGCACTCGGGTGTGGCCAGCCGAGGGCCAGCTCAGGGGAGTAGCACGCGTGCACTGAGCGCCCCTGGGCATGTGAGCAGGTATGGGTTAGGGGGCTGCAGGACCCAGACAGGGGCAGCTGTGGTGGGCAGCAGGGAGGCAAGGCCGGCCATGGTGGGGTCCGCAGAGTGTGAGAAGGCTGAGGAGCCAGGCAGCAGGGTGTCTGCTGGAGAAGGACGGAAATGGGGGACCTGCTGGCTGGAGGGGGTATCGGGCTAGCTTTTGCTATGGCAGTTAAGCCAAGGCCTTCCACAGACTGACAGTCCCAGCCCTTGTAATTAATTTATTCATTGACAGGTGTGTTAGTTACTTGTCTTTCGTTGCTGAGACAAAATACCTGACACTCCGTTAAAAGGGGCTTATTTGGCTCACAGTTCATAGAGATTTCAGTCCTTAATCAGCTGGCTCTGAGGCCCGGATGACAAATAAGTATCCCAGAGGAGAAACAATACGGCACGCACAAGGCAGCAAAGGCAACAGAAGAGTGTAACAGCATCTTTTTGCTCCTTTTATCTCACTCACACCACCAGATCAGGGTGGTGCCAACCTAACTGCTCACTTGTGGGGGTTTAGTAACCACACACCCTTAACCCCAGCATCACATGCACCAGATTCAATTCCCTGTGAAAAAGAAAGTTCCACCTCATCCACTTGAGAGTTGGGGCCAGGGAGCCAAACAGAAATCACAGCAACAGGGTTTTGCTAAATTGCTGTGTTGCCCAGGTTGGGTTCCAATTTGTGATCCTCCTGCTTCAGCCTCCCGGAGCACTGGGATTGCAAACATGCACCACCACATCCAATTAGCTTTTTTTGTGTTAAAAGTGGGACAATTCTAGTTTGTTTCCTGTTAATAGTAAAGCCAGAAGAGCCTGGGCACGTGCGTGGTGATGCTTCTTTGAGAAGACTGTGAGACTGGGGTCCAGAATATGTGTGTGGTTGTGTCAATATGTATGTCTGTGTGCGCCTGGTGCTGGGTGTGTGGCTTCATGAGTTCATGTGTGTCTGTATCCAGGTGTGTCTTATGTGCTGTTCTGTGATGGTGTGTCTGTGTCGGTGTGCCCACGTCTTGCATGGCTTTGTGTGTGTGTTGCGGGTGAGGTCAGAGGAGGCCTGGCAGCTCCCCCTGGAGAGTGGAGGACCCTGCCCAGTGGGTGCCGCAGACCCTGGGGCGCTGGCGTGCTAAGAAATTTGATATTAGGATAGGGGGTCCCTGGAGTTGGTGGGCTCAGGAGTAACTTCCAGGGCTTCCCAGAGACACTGGAGAGGCCAGATCTGATCGTCCATGGTGGGGTGGCTGGGAAAGAAACCTCCTTCAAGCCCAAGGATGCACCATCCGCCTAGAGCTGCGCACAGTCGGAGTGTTGCCGCCACCTCGTGGCCGAGCTAGGGATTGCCGTGCCCCGCGCAAGAGCAAGGACTTAGCTCCACCGAGCGGCGGCGGAGGGTCTCTGCGTCCTTGGAGGCCTCGCACTGGCTGAGCGGAGGTGAGAGGCTGGGCGCGAGAGCCACACTGCGGGTAGAGCTTCAGCTGCAGCTCCTGAGGCTTCACACTTCTGGCAAGGCCACTCGGTGCCTCAGTCTCCTCGTCTGTAGAGCGAAGAGAAGCATGTATGACGGGCCGCTGGGAGAAGGGCATTAAACCATGCCCCGGGGGCGGAGCCCAGCAGCCACACGCGTTGGTTGAGGGTCTGATTCAGGCTGGCGCAGTGGGGCAGGACCGCCGAAGCCCCAAGCCTGGGGAAGGCTCACTTACGCCCCCCGCACTGTGCCCCCGCCTTAGGCTTCAGGTCCCCTTCCTGAGGGTGGGGAAGGGGTGGGCGTGGCCTCAGTCAGCGCAGCCCCAGGGCTCCCTCCGCGGTCTGCTCGCAGCCGAACCCCTTGTGCGAAAAGACTGGGCCGTGGGAAGCTCGGGAAGCAGCCCCAGTCTCCCGAGCGAGCCGGGCCAGGGCATCGGAGCACCCAGCGGGGCGGCTGCTTGTTTTCCAGCCCCTAGCCAGTGTACCCCCCAGCAAGTGAGTTTCCAGAGAGGGGCCCGATCCCAATCCCCCACTTCCTGGGCCCTGAGGGTCCTCACTGAGGTTCCTGCACCCCACACTGGCGCTGGGTCCCCTGCATGAGGCAAGGAGGGAAGCCATGAGAGAGACAGAGAGGAAGTTCCTTGGTTGGCCAAGGGACTCCGCACAGAGACAAGGGCTCAGGGGGGATGAGGGACAAGGAGGGGACACCCAGGCCTCATACCAGGGCTCTCTGTGGGGTCCTGTCCCCAGAGGCTGCTCACCCCGAGGATCAAGCAGGCAGGTGGGTGCTGCCTGCCAGAATGGCCAGGGTACTGGGGGACTGTGTCCTAGGTCCTGGCAGGCCCTGAAGCGACAATCAAACCAGGGGTTAGGATGGGGAGGAGGCAGGCGGCCTGTCCCAGAGCCCGGAGCTGCCGGGCTCATACCTGTCCCCCGGCAGGGTCGTGTGCTCATCTTCTTCTGAGACTCAAGGGGCTTGGGATGCTCAAGTCTCGGGAGAGACTCTAGGCTTTGGGACACGTGTTCTCTTCGCCTGGAGAGCAGGATCCCTATCCAGGGGAGTGATAACCACTCACGGACAAAGGTCTGGTGGGAACTTCAGTGAAGGTTACTCCAGAGAGGCCCAGTTGAGGGACCAACTAAGGGTTTAAGTAGTTATTCCTTTTTTTTTTTTTTTTTGAGACAGGGTCTCTCTTTGTAGTTCACGCTGGCCCTGAGCTCATTATGTAGCCCAGGTGAGCCTCAAACTCAGCAATCCTCCTGCCTCTGCCTCCCAAGTATTGGGATGACAGGCATGAGCCATCACACCTGGCACTGTGGTGTGTGGTACAGATTGCTGGTGGGTGTGAGTCACCAGACCTGGTGTTATTGTATGTGGTTACTGGGGATCAAACCAGGGACCTTGCACTTGCTAGGCAGGTGCCGGAACCACTGAGCTAAAACTCTGGCCCTGCTTCTGTTTTTTTGAGACAAGGTCTCACCATATAGTTCAGGCTGGCTTTGAATCACTATGTAGCCCAAGCTGGCCTTGAATTCTCACTGATCCTCTTGCCTCAGCCTCCTGAGTGCTGGAATTACAGGTGTGAGCCACCATGCTTGACTGATGTGAGCAGTTATTCTCCCAAATTGGTAGGCCTACTTGGTCCCTGGAACCTGCCTATGGTCCCTTCTTGAGTCCTTAATCAAATTCCCCTCCAGATTATACCTGCAGCAGAGTGAGCCAGTGGGACCCGGCAGAACAGGGAAGAATAAAGAGCAGGGTAGGGGTCAGTGATACACCACACAGTCCCAGATGGGAGGGAGGAGCCAGGCTGTCCACAGTCCCACCCCAGTCATATGTACACGGGCTCATACATGGACACACACCTCTGTCCCAAGCGGGGATTCAAGTATTCTTGTAGAGACATGCATATGCACAGTCACATATACTCTGGCTCACATGCTTATACCTACCCACCCTCTGGCCCAGTCCTGCTCTCCCACCCCAGACACACACACATACACACACACACACACACACACACAGACACGCACACACACAGACTCGCATGCTTCCTGTCTCTGGGTCGTCTGCCTCCCTAACCCCAGAGGGGCTCCGGCTGGGCCTGGAACTTGGGTAGGATCCGGGCCACCTCAGCAAAATCCAGGGGGGGCTGCAGGGATGGGGTCCCGGCCTTCAGGGGGAGGTCACACTGCAGGCTGCTGAGGGTCACGGCCTGCTCCCTGTTTCGGGTCAGCACTGCCCAGAAAGGAAGCCTGAGATGGGTGTGTCAAGAGTGTGCAGGCCTGGCTGTCCCTAAGAGGGGACGCAGTGAGGGTGTCTCACCTGCCCCCACATGCACACGCATGTGCACTTTCACGCTCACTCCAAGGCCTAGCCTGGGGCAGCCTGCCCTGTCTCAAGCAGCAGTGCGGGGAAAGGCCCCAGTGCACCACAAATTCAACTTCACTTTGTGATGCCAAACCCCAGGGCAGCTATTTCTGGGTCACAGTAAGCCAGATCCTTCTCAGCCACCTCGCCTGTGGGGCCTGGCCCTTCATGGGTCAGTCGCGGGGCTTTCTGAACTGCTGGGCATCTGCCTTCCCACATTCTGTGAGTCCCCTGAGCCCTTCAGACCCTGACTGTGGCCTCCTTCCTGCCCCCCAGACCCCTCTGTCAGGTGGTCCTGGCCACTTCTGGCTGGAATCCAAGGGGAGGCCTCACCCTTGCTCAGGGTGCCGGCTTCTGAGTGAATGTGAGTTCAAGGAGGCAGGAAGCAGCCTCAGGGTTCTGACCCACCTGTGTGAGTCCCAGAGCCCGTGGATGGGGCAGGAAGGGAGGTGGTGCCACCCCCACCGTTGTGAGCCTGGATCTTCCGGCCGCACCATGGCCTCCTTTCAGATACCCGGAAGCATCTCCCCAGGTCAGTGTGAGGAGACTGAGCACACGCTCTTGAGTAGGACCCCACAAAGACCCCCAAGAAAATGGAGAAGGTGGGTGAAGACTCCTAGCAGACACAGAGCCCCAGAGTCAACCAACACTTTCCTTGAGTTACAAACAAAATCCACACACAGACATGGTCACATCCACACCCTAAGTTCCTGGAGAACTTTCAGTGTCACATTGAAGTTGATTCAGAGCCGTTTCTAGTGTCTGGAGAAGTTTCTCTTTCTCACCCCCAGAGCTGTTTCATGGGGGATGGGCAGCCCTGAAGCTCTAAGGTGGTCCTGACAGGTGAATGGGCCTAGGCTGCAGTCAAGGTCAGCTAACAGCTCTAGGATACACCCTTGCGTAGGTCAGGTGTTCAGCCTCACTTCGCAGCTGAGTGCAGCCTCCGTGGAGGTCGGGTGCACCCCCAGGGGCGGCCTGGCAGGCAGCTTGGGGAGAGCTGGCCACTGCTCCAGCAGAGGGCGCCCTGCAAGGTGCGGTGAAGAAGCGACGCCAGGGGGCGCTCGCGCGGACAGGACCCCCCCCCCCCCACAGGTGCCCCGTTGGGGACCTTATAGCACCGTATGGCACCTGCAGGTGCCTGCCCCAAGCTTCCCGAGAGGCAGAAAGTCCAGAAAGCGTGGGACAAGGTCCACAAGCTTGCCAGAACATTGCACAAGTAGACACTGCTGCTCCGAAAACCAAGTGCTTTATTCAGAATCTCCCCCCAGGTCATAGAAAAACTGCAAACCTCGCGGTTTGTACAAGGCAAAGGCTAAGGGACTGCAGGGCGTCCCTTACCACTGGGTCCTCGTCCCTGGGCCTCAGGCTCCCCTGGTCATCGCGGCTCTTAGCGGAGCTCCTGGGACATCCAAGTCCTCACACCTCCCCCGGCCAAGGAACGAGGAAGTGAGTATGGGAACACGAGTCCCTATCCAAGGTCTCTGCCCCCACCCAGAGCCGGCTGCGCCCCACAGCCGTAGCTGTCGACATCCTTTTTTTTTTGAGACAGAGTCTCGCTTTGTAGCTCAGGCTGATTCTGAGCTCACTATGTAGCCCAGGCAAGCCTCGAACTCAGCAATCCTCCTGCCTCTGCCTCCCGAGTGCGGGGATTACAGGCGTGAGCCACCACGCCCGGCTGTCGACATCCTTTGAACCCTGTCGCCTCCTGCTCGCTCTTCTTAACTCTGGCCGCTCCGGCCGCAGATCCCGCGAGTGGGCGGGGCGAGGGGCGGGGCGTCCGCGCCGCAAGCCCCGCCCCTCAGTACAGGTCCGCGAAGGGCTTGGAGTAGTTGAACATCAGGTAGTCCATGTAGTAGAAGTCGTAGGCGCGCTGCCGCTGCAGGGCCGAGAGCTGCGCGAAGTACTGGTGGGTGATCCTCGAGGTGGTGCGCGCCTCCTGCGAGTGCCGGTCCTTGAATCGCGGGAAGGTCAGGTTGCGTGGCGCTCGGATGAGGCTCAGGAAGAAGTTGGCGTCGTCCTCCATGCTCTCGAACTTGCCCACGAAGTCGTAGTCGATGAGGCAGGGGCTGCAGAGCCTGCTGACGTGGTCCCAGTGGATGTCCATGCCCACGGGCCGGTGCACGTCCAGCAGGTACTGCACGAACTCGGGGAAGCGCACGCCGGAGCCCGTGCGCAGCGCCTCCCGCGAGGCGTTCGCCCGGTACCGGGCCAGGATGGCCTTCCCGAAGACCGGGTGGTAGTAGCTGTTGGGGTGCTCGAACTTGTCTCGGAAAGCCGAGACCAGCCTCTCGAAGGGCTCGCGCACGAAGAGCATCTTGGTGTAGGTGCCCAGGCGGTGCAGGATGCCCTGGCGGTCGAAGGTGTCCAGCCGCTTCAGGGCGCTTCCGTAGTGGACCGTATCGTGCTGGATGTCCGCGGTGGACGAGGCCAGCCCGGCTAGCACCATGAGCACCCGCTTCCAGTTGGAGCAGCCCGCCTTGGGCACCTCGCAGTAGAGCACGCGGTGCCGGTCCTCCACAAAGATGCGCGACACGTGGCGGGGCGTCACGGCCCTGCGGCTGCTGCTCGCCCGGTACTTGGCACAGGCCTCGCGCATCAGCCGCTTGCGCTCCTGCTGGCTCCGGTGCAGGCTGACCCAGTGGCTGTCCAGGGCTCGGGGGCCTGGGCGGACAAAGGTCTCGGATGAGCTGTTGGCCACGACGGCCCCTGCAGCTGGCATCTTCTTGATCAGCAGCCGCCGTCGTCGCTGTCGGAGTCGCACATGGGTCCCAGGCTTCGGACGGAACTGAGGCTGGCCAGGCGCCCGCAGTTTGAGGTCCCTTGGGGCCTGGCTGGACAGATCCCGTGTGATCTTCTCCGTGGACGTCTTCACGTCGCCTTCCTGGGAACTACCTGGTTGGAGCTCCTGAGACAAGAAGGGAGAGGGTCCAGTAAACGTCGGTCTCAAGGTGCAAGTGCTATTTCAGCCACAAGATGGCGCGCTCCTCCCAGGAACCTGGCCAAGGTGGGCGGTGCGAGCCGGTGGCCTGGAGGAGGCTGGCTCAGATTTACTGTGTCTATTTGCACAGTCCAAAGGAGCCATCTAACAGGAAAGGGAAATTCATGGATCCAAAGCCCTGGGCTTTGTTCCCAAGGCTTCTGGAAAGGACACATTTTTCTTTTTAAGAATGGAGTCCACATGAGCTCCAAATTTTCTTCCCTCCCACCCTTTCTCTAGGCTGTGTGTGCTGAGATTTATCTGACTCTCAGAACTTACCTTGTGGGGCTGCTGTGGCCTGATGTTGACCTTTATTCCTAAAAAGCAAACAGAGGAGAGGACAGTATTACAGCGAAAGTGCCATGTGGCTGTCAGGACCTGCTTTCAGGCCCTCGCCCTGTGGACACCCAGGCTGGAGGGAGCTTGGATAAGCTCTGGGGAAGGGCAATTTGGGGCCCTCTGACCCCCACCCCAATGAGGCTGCTACGAGAATGTGGTTCTTCTGGCTTCCAGCAGGGCCGACTTCTCTGCATCTTGCGCCTGGAATGATTTGGCGGGTCCAGACAGTGCCCTTCCAAGTGTGCCACACACCAGCCCTGTGGAAAGTTGGGGTCCTCAGACCACCCTCACCGCCCCATCCTGCCACGTCACAGCAAAAGGGCCCTTCTGAAGGCTTTGTGTGTCCTCTCTCTACGCCCTGTCAGCCTTGCCCCAGTTCTAGTTGCATGTGGATTCTCTGTGCTTGCACCATGACACCTTTGCACCTAAGTCCCTGAGGTGACCATCTGGCTAGAGAGAGAACACCGCCTGCTTCTCTGGTTCGTTGGGGAGGGCGGGGCTTCCCTTGGCAGAGTTTATGCAGCAACCTGGGCCTTTTTTTTTTTTCTTTTGAGACAGGGTCTTGCTTTGTAGTTGAGGCTGGCCCTGAGCTCACTATGTAGCCCAGGCAAGCCTCCAACTCAGCAATCCTACTGCCTCTGCCTCCCGAGGGCTGGGATTACAGGCGTGAGCCACCACGCCCGGCACTGTGGTATGTGGTATTGGTTGCTGGTGGGTGTGAATCACCACGAGCCTGGGCCTATTTTCCAGTGCCTGCCTGGCCCATGAAGGCATCAGGGGCTCATTCTGCTCTTGTGCCATGTGAATGGACATTTGTGTTTGGAGGTGTTGCCAAAAGCCACAGGCACAACCAGAAGCAGCCACCCCTTATTTCCAGACAGCAGTGGGCGCTGTGCCCAGTGGCATCTGACTGCTGCCCAGGGCAGGGAGGGGGCCATTCTGATGGCCCAGCACTCCCTTCACTGTCTCTGTTACGGGGCTGAGGCCCAGTGCCCAGAGCCCAGCTGGCACAGGGCATCAGGTCCTCCCTGACCTGGGCTTATCCCATTCTTCCACAGGATCTGGTTTTACAGCCTGCAGTGCCATCACTTGGGCTGCATGCCAGTCAGTCTGAGACAAGGAGGGAGGACAAAGGTCACCCCCTGAACTATCTGGAACCTTCAAGTTCAAAGAGGTGGAAACAAAGGTAGAACTTGGACATGCTGTCTGCATGTAATGGGGATTAAACCAAGACACTTGCACCAGAGCTTTATTCATTTTCTCCTTCCTTCCTCCCTCCCTCCCTCCCTTTCTTTTCTCCCTCTCTCTTTCTAAAAGGATAAGTGATACATCATTAAGTTGTCCACCCTAGACTCAAATTTGTGACGTATCACATATCACTCCTGTTTCAGCCTCCCAGAGTGCCAGGATTACAGATCTGTGCCATCAGGCATGCCACCGCTTTCTTCTGTGGATTCTTTTGGGCTAGAAGGAAGTGTGCCCTTCTCTGGGCAAAGGTCTGCGTGCCTTCCCTTCTGGGTAGTTCTTTGGTGTGTGTGTGTGTGTGTGTGTGTCCACACACCTGCGTTCAAAAGCTTCCAAACAGGCCTTTGAGTCTCTCCCAGAGAGTGAAGGAGAGCTCCGTGGGGGGGGGGCAGTGGGCGCTGCTCTGAGAGGCCCCTTTAGACTTCGGGCTGCATGGGTCCCGTGTCAGCCCGAGCCCGTTTCCCTCCTCCCCAGTCCCCCATCCCTGCGGAGCCCTCCGAGCGCCCCCAGCGCTCACTCCTTTCTGGCGCGGGGGGTTTCTCCGGCAGCCGCCGGTGATGACAGATCTCTTCACCGGAAGGGACCCGCCACAGCCGCTCAGTTTTCCTCTCCACCACCGGGTTCCTTAATTATTTTCTTCTGGCGATGGCAGCTGGCTCTGCTAAACCACCTCTCCTCCTCAGAGCCCCAGACACGGGAATTTACTCTGCCTGTCACTGCTGTCAGCTTGTCAAGGTGTGATGGCGCTTATTTATATTCTTCTTCTGGAGCAAATGAGTCATGCTAGATTTGGCCCAGAGTGGAGTGGAGGAGCCACTTCCAAAGGCAGCCTGCCAGTCAGGGAAGTGGGACGAAGATGTACTCATCAAGGTCACAGACGCTACGGCTCCGGGTCCCGTTCGAGTCCATCTGTGTGGACAGACAGGAGGGAGCCGTCTCCTGGACTTCGGGGCTCCGAGTGTAAAGTAGTTTCCGCGGTTGGCCCCTCTGTGGCTGGCCGGCTTAACAGAGCCCTTCGCGTGGTTGGATGGGATGTTCCTGGCAGGGGTGAGTGAGGCTTCTGGCTTTGGGGCGATTTCCCATAAAGCTAACCTTGCTGCCCTTGGCCCTTCTGTGAACGCGTGTTGTTGGCAATAACAGGTAACTAGAGAAAGTCATTTTTGAGACAGAGTCTCGCTTTGTAGTCCAGGCTGGCCCTGAGCTCACTATGTAGCCCAGGCAAACCTCGAACTCAGCAATCCTCCTGCCTCTGCCTCCCGAGTGCTGGGATTACAGGCGTGAGCCACCACAGCCACACTGTGGTATGTGGTACTGATTGCTGGTGGGTGTAACCATGACCAGTATTGTTGTACATGGTTATGGGGAACGAACCAGGGACCTTGCGCTTGCTAGGCAGGCACCAGAACCACTAAGCTAAATCTCCAGCCAGCTAGAATAGATCTTATGTGGCACCTGTGAGTGGGCCATTAACACTATGTTCTCAACCTTTAAACTTATGGCAGATCATTTAAGCAAAGACAAATTCTGTCTCCACAGAACCTTTTGAACAAAAACAGGAAATTGAAATGAAAAAGACTTTCCCCTCTGCAAAAGATTCACCCCTACCCCCAGGGATGGCTGAAGTAAAGGCCTCTCTCAGTTCCAGGGAAGCTGAGCCGGGAACCCTGGGTGTCTGCACGTGCCGGAGCGGGCTGGATGTCAGAACCCTGGCCAGCTCCCCGGAGAGCCCTGGGAAGGACCATGAGAGACCCCGTCTCTGCTATTGCCCAAGAGGACGAGTACCAGGCCTGAGGAAGATGGTGGAAGAGTTTTGCCCTCAATACATCCGCCACCAACCCCCAAGACCCAAGATAAACGCGAAATCTAGATAAAAGCAGAGAGCTTGCCGAGCCGCACAAGCACCGCCACCAGCCTCCTCTCCGTGCAATACCACGGCGCTGGCATGGATGCTCCTGTCTCCCTCCTCCGCCTCAGAGACAAGACAGTCCCAAGGGCAGACGGCGCTCGCTCCCCTCTCAGTGTCTGAGTCGTCTGTCCTCTCAACACAAAGTTAAAAATCTGCAAGGGAGATCTCTCCCCCTGCAGGGCAGAAATAAACAGCCGCTCTCTCTTTCTGGACAGATGACACTCATAGGGTGGCTGGGACTCAGACGATACGATAAGAGCGAGCGCAGGGGAGAACAAACGAGGCGTGAGTTATGGGGACTGCCAAGTGCGCGTGTGCCCTCAACTTTTCATTGGCTGAAGGCTTTTTCCTTGGTGTTTGGCTGGAAACCTTTCTGGTTACCGCTAAGGAAGGTGAAGCCTGATGAGGAGGTTGCGCAAAGCCAGTTCGTTAATAAGCAGCGCGCGCAGCCCAGGGCTGGGGAGGCTGGGAGGGGCTTCACCGGGATGTGGGCTGCCGGGGAGAAAGGCCCTTGCTTACTCCTCTCCAGAGACACAGGGTCCCTGCAGAGCCCCAATGTCCACCAATACCCAACGCTCAGAGCCTACGAGGGTGGTGGTTTCCGGCAGGCTTCCGGGTGGGTGCTTGGATACGCAGCAGGGGTAAAAAGAGACTCCCTGCCTCCGGGGGTTGAAGTGCCTCCTGCACCCTTTATCTCCTCAGCCCAGAGGGTCATACTTCAGAGGGTGACATGCTGCCCAGTGGGCTTAAGGGACAAACCCCAAGGGCACTGCCAGGCCCCCCTGCACAGAAACTATGGAAGGTGTCTGAATGGGAAGTATATTCATTCAGGCTCTGCAGAAAAGTACAACCAATTGAAAATATATGTGGAGGAGAAGAAAGAGTGAAGGAGGAGCTTGGAGGGAAGGGAGGGAAGGTAGGAGAGGGAAGAGGATATATATATATATATATATTTTTTTTTTTTTTTTTGAGACAAGGTCTCGCTGTGTAGTTCAGCCTGCCTTAATTACATTATGTAGCCCAGGCTGGCCTTGAACTCATGGTGATCCTTCCGCCTCAGTCTACTGAGTGCTGGGATCACAGGGATGGGCAGAGAAGAGATTTTAAGGCACTGGCTCACAAAACTGTGGTTGGCAAACTAAAATCTGCAGGTCAGGCCTATAGCTGGAGAACCAGAGAACTGATACTGTGGCTCAAGTCCGAAGGCAGTTTGGAGACAGAATCCTTCCTTCAGCAGGGAACCTCAGTGCTGAAGGCTTGCTGTTTGGGTAAGACCCATCTGCTGTGGAGGCTTATCTGGTCTCCTCACTGTCTGTCCACCCATTTACAAGCTAATCACATCTAACAAGGTCTTCTCAACAACATCTAGACTGTGTTTGACTAGTCTACCATTGGGTCCCTTGGCCCAGCCCAGATGGCACATATAGGTGACCATCTTGGGGGAGGGGTGTCTTCTTTTACTGTGGCTACTATAACAAATATCACAAACCGGGCAGCTTAAGAGAACAAACACATATCCTGTCAATCTGGTTCTGAACTCTAGAAGTCACTGTATGAGCCACACTCTCCCTGAAGCCTCCAAGAGAGAGTCCTCCTGCCCATGCCAGCTCTGGTTGGCCCCAGGAGATCCCTGGATGTGGGAACCCAGTTCAATTCCTGCCTTGTCTCTGCATGGCTGTCAACCCTCCTACGCCTCTTTTCCTCTGTTTCTAAGTACGTAAGTCATACAGAAATACAGCCACCTAGTGACCTCCTCTTACTAGGTCCTATATAAAAAGGCCTTGTGAAGTCATAGCTAAGTGGACTGGAGACCGAGAGTTCAGCATTATTGTCAGGGCACAATTCATCCCAGCAGATGGGGTGATGTGATTTCAGGGGTTTTAGAGAGCTCCGCGGGAAGGAGCAGCTACAGGGCTGGGCCTCACTGCTGGAGCTCAGTGTCCTGAGGGAAGGACCATGGCTTGTCATCTGCATCAGTCTGGCTCAGCCTGGCATGTAGCAGGAGCTTAATTAATGCTTGTGGTTTAAGACTGATGCCACCCAGGCAGAGAGGGAGGGACAATCGGCTTCTCCCCACAGCCGCTCACTTCAGGTTCCTAGTTGTGGTCACTAATCTCCTGCAGGGTGCCCCAGTGTAGCACCTCACAGCCTGGGAGGGGCCTGCAAGGAGCAGCCCGAGCTGAGGGGTCCCTCTCCTCCCACCCCAGCTTAGTGGCCATGAAACTCTGGGGCCCCTTGACCTTGAACACCCCAGCTGGCTGCCTCCTGCTACCATCAGGAGCACATCAGGCTGAGGCCTGTCCCTGGGGTGGGACCCACCAGGGTCCCCTCCTGGCTCTTTCCCACCAGCCCTGGACCCAAGGTAAGGCATGAAGGGCCCCGTGGGCCTCTGACTGTCTTACGATGCACTGTTACCTCCATCTAGGCAGACTATTAATGTATGCAGATCAGATGTAAAACTAGAGATCAACACACTTAGCAATTAGAGGGCAGCCTGGGCTCCGGGCATAGAATTCGGATAGAAGAAGCCTCACTAAAAGGTCTTAAATACTCACTTGTATTCACGGAAAATTCAGCTTATTAATTTCTCTGCTAAGTTCCCAGGGCACAGGCCTGGTCATGGCGCCCTGGTCAGCGGTGCAGCGGGAAACAGAGTTCCAGGCGGTGGGCTGCCCCAGACACAGCCACCGGCTACTCCTGGACCCTAAAAGTGGCTCTGTGGTCAGTGGGGGGCCTCGGGGGAGATGGGGCAGCCACGATGACCTGGAGCCTCGGCCCCTGTGGCTGAGCCTCTTCTAGCTGCAGACTCAGTCCAGCTGGGGCCTTTCACAGTCCCCTCCCTGTTCCAGCGGAATGCCCAAGCCTGGCTCACTGCTAAAGGACAGGAATTCATTCGGCTCACAGTTTGGCGACTGAGAAGTCCGAGAGCACAGTGCCGGCCCCGGGGAGGGCCTCGCTGTGGTGCCACGACATGGAAGAGGGGTCACAAGGCCAGAGGCAAGAGTCACAAACTCAGGCTTCTTCCTCTTCTGTCAACGTCCCAGGTCCCACGGAGGGCCCAGCCTAATTACCTTCTCATTTTCAAATGAATTTGGGGGTTAATCTCCAACACACGAGCTTTGGGGGGAACACACTGAGACTACAGCAGGGTTGTAAGCGACCCCCAGCTTTTGGCTCAGCCCAGAGCGAGGCTTCTTCTCCCTTTGCCCAGAGTCTGCTCCGGGTCACAGCTTTTAACGAGGGATCCGAATAGCGAGAGAGCAGTGAGCGCCCTCTGCTGGTGACCTTGGACTCGCTCCTCAGACCCACCGTGCATGTTTCCCCCTCCGTGAAATGGGTTCAACACTCATCTCACAAGTTCACACAGGTGCAAATGAAGGGAGGCGCTGTGCTGGGCACAGTGTGAGCCTTCTGGACAGGAAATGCCAGTTCCCAGGGTCCCCTGGTTCCCTTCTCGGGAGCTGAATGTCCCCGAACCCAGTTCTCGAGTCCAATGAGAGGCTCGGGGATGGCTCACGAAGGAGGGAAGCCATTGGGGCTCGGGCTGAGGGGCCTGACGGCTCTGAACGCTACTTGTTTTGTTTAGTGATTCCATTCCTTGGCCTCTATGATTAGGATCCACGACTCAACTCGGTAGTTCCCTGTCAGCTCAGCCTCAGTGTGAATTCCCGTGGAGCCGCCGGAGAGCAGAGCGTCCGAGCCGCCTGTCATCCGCCAGCCTGTGAGCGGTCGCGGCCCGACAGCTGTCCCGCCGGCCCCTCCCCCACCCGCCTGCCCATCACTTGCTGCCCAGGGGAGTCCTGGGGTTCCTCCCTCCCGCACCTCGCTTGCTGGGGTGGGTCCTCAGCTCCTGCTTCAAAGCACTTGTCTGTCAGAGCGGGCAGTGACCCCCACCGCGTTTGGTGTGTGTGGGCCCAGCACACGTGTGCCACACACTGCACTACACTTGGACACGTGAGTGTGGGGGGAGGGACTCCGCACGTCTTATGGGCTCTCACCACACGTGCCAAGGGGATGAGTCGGGCGCACAGTCTCTGCTGTGCGAGGCGGGCGTGCTGTGGAGCACGCGCATGCTCACACCCGTGTGTGCTCTGAGTCCACAGCACGTGATTTGGAGAAGGCCACGCCTATTGTCCCGCCTCGTAGTCTTCAGCACGGGTGGGCCTGGGGGGAGCAGCCGTACTAGTGAGTGTTGCTGCAGACGGGCAAGAGCGGACCCCGCGACTCCAGCAGGAGCACGTGTGCTCCCTGGCTGTCCCATCCCTGTGCCCTGCGCAGTGGGGACACCATCCCAGAGTGCGCCGTGGCACAACAGTCATGCCATCCGCGCATGCAACGTGGGGTGATCAACCGAATAGGCCGGGCAGGACCTGAACCCTGGCTAAGGTGTCCGAGCCACGAGCAGCACGGTCACAGCCCCCCGCACTGTGTGCTGCCCGCCCAGCAGGCGATGCCAGGTAGGCCGGGGCATGCACAATGTCTCCTGAGGGCGGCGACGAAGGCACGCAGAGGGAGCATGCAGACATCCCTGCAGAGTTTGGTGGCCTTGCGATGTGAGAGCAAAGCACGCAGGATGAAGGGTAGGTGTCGAGACTGAAGTGTCCGGGAAAGGCAGGGTCACGGAGCGGGCAGCAACCGGAAAACAGAGGTCCTCAGGTGCCAACAAAGGCCGTACCCCGGGGGTGGTGAACCTACGGCACAACAACAGGTCTGCCACCACTGCTCTGCGCCGTGCCTCTCGAGGCCCAGGAGAGCCTGGAAGCGCTTTAGGTGTGAAGCTATTTTGAATTTAAAGGCTACTGTGTGATGAAAGAACAAAGCCAGAGGGGCAGGATAGGTCAGGAGACCCGCCGTTGCCCAAGCTGGGATGTCCGAAGCCTGGATGGTAACGAGACAGAGTGAGGAGATGTGAAGCGTATTTCAGGAGTCACCAGCACGGGACTGTGCGGCTGAGGCCAGTGACAGGGCCTCGTGGGTGGCACCAGCGGCTCCGGCTCACCTTGGGGCTGGGGCAGACCGAAGAGCACCAGGTTCTGGTCGGTGCTGCCGCCATGTCCTGTTCAGGGGAAGAGGTCAGCCTTGCGTCTGAGGGGCTGTGGGTTTTCTGGGTGTACGTACCCCAAGGGCGCGGGACAAGGGGAATAGCATGGGAAGAGCCTGTTGGCAGCCCTTGGCTCTGGGGACCAGCACATCTCAGGGAGAGCAGGGCTCAGAAGCCAGGGCTGCGGCAGAGGCCCTGGCCTGAGTCCGCCTCCCTCAGCAGAGTTCCCAGGGCAGGTCGAGTGTTTGGGGGAAAGGACTGCCGGGGACCACTTACCAGTCAGCTCCGCAGGAACGGGGCTAATTTGTCCTAAATACAGGTGAGTCCTTGCTATGGGACTATCAGGAAATAACTTAGTCATGCTGCAGCCTGAGAGCCAGGGGAGTCCACAGAGGGGTTATCTGCCAGAGAAGTGCCAAGCACAGCAGACACGGCCCTGTGTCAGGCGCTCTGGGGACCGAAATGGGCAGCACGTCCTCCGTTGGACCAGAGTCAGGCCATTGGAGGCAGCCAGTGGGGCAGCCTCATTACTGTGTGGCCTGAGTGAAAGATAATGATCTGTCCAGCTCTCGCCGGCCTCTGGATGTGTTGTTCCAGCAGCATCATCAATTACTGAGCTGGCCTGTGGCTGTCAGGCTTGTCACAGCGACTGCCTGTGATATCTGAAGAGCCGCAGAAGTAAATCCTCCTTAGCGGGTGTTCCTTTGAAGATGCCCCCTTCTGCCCTATGGGCGGCTCTGTCCTGAGAGCAGCCCCCCAGCCCCTCTTGGGACAGAGGGGCTCCCTCAGGCAGGAGAGTGGGGGGTCTGGATCCTTGGCAGAGCCCCTCAGATGGCCATGCATGGGGGCTCGGCACCGCCCCTCACAGGGGTCCTGGGTCTGGAGGGCACTCCCTCCCTCTGGTACTGATTCAGCACAGCAGATGGACAGCTGGGCTCCAGGCTCCTTCCATCTCCACTGTCCTCGCCAGCATCTGGAGGACACCGAGAGGCAATGGCATTCTAGGGGTCAGGCGGCGTGCCTTCCATAACAGCACCTCTAGCAACCCTCAGACTGCAGAGATGAGGCTAGAAGCTGCCTGGAGCACTCCAAGGGCATTGCAGGCATGGTGAGGATGTCAGTCTCCCTGTTCTCTGCCAAGGGTCTGTACACTCCGTATTGGAGAGGAGAGAGGAATCTCACAGGGCAGGGTCCTGAACTGGAGTCAAGTCCAGGTAGAGGCTGGGGAGAGAAGCTCAGGAAGCTTCTGGCCTGAGAGGTAAGACCCTCAGGGACAGATAAGGCCATGGGCTTGGCACGGTTGACTGGGGATAGCACCTTCCCTGAACACCTGGTCAGAAGCCCAAGCCTGCTCCTTTCTGAATGACCAGCCCTTGTTCTGTCCAGCATAGCTCCCTGTAGGCAGACTCTTCCAGCCAGCAGCAAACTCCACCAGGACAACCAAATGGACTCACTCTAGAGGCCCTGAGACTACCCTGGGGAGTATCGACAGCCATCCTCTGAGTGGGGCTGGGCTCCACACCTACACCACACACTCATACAGACCCACAGTAGCAGCAGGTCCAGGAGGGGTGATCAGACCTGGGGTACAGACTGCATGGAGAGGGGTGAGGGGCCCCCAAAGGCTGTAAGCTCAAGAAGCCTTCTGGTGGCCCCTCAGAAATGGCCTATGGTAGCAGGAAAATGGATTGGGATGATGACGTCATGAGGTGGGTGAGGGGTGATGGACCCTGAGCTGAGGAGGGTTGAGTATGACCGGGGAGGGTTGTATGGAATTGCCAAGCATGGCCTAATGAATCAGGGATGGGAGGGAAATATCTGGGGGACTTCTCCACAAGGCTCCACCAGTATCCTGCACAGAGAGGGAGCCTGAGGACATGGAGGAGCTGATGTAGCCAAAGACCAATCCTGGGTCACACTGAGACTGAAATGCAGGCTTGAGAAACACCTCTGGGAAGAACTTGCAGTTGGCAACAGTACAGCGTTTGGGTGCAATTACTGTCTGTTATATATCTAGATATCCCTCCAAAGCCTCACATGGTCAGAGGTGGTGGTTTTATGGAGATGGCTGTGTCTATAGTGTGTAATGCTGGGATCAAGGATGTGATGCTGGACTGATTCTTGGTGCAGTGCTAGGGTTAAGGTTGTCCCACTTTGGGTGTGAATCTACTTGCCCTAAAAGGGTATGATATGAGATATGAGAGACAGAAAGAGGATTGCTGCTTGTCTCTTATTACTTGTTGGCTGCTGCTTGCTGCATTGCTGCCTTCTGCAGCCATGAACTGTTTCTCCTCTGTAATGCCCCTCTGCTGTGCCACCTGGCCCTGGAGCCAGTCAGCTATGAACTGAAACCTCTATGAACTGTGAGCCAAATAAACCTTCCCTCCTCCAACTTTGAGTGTCAGGTATTTTGTCTCAGCAATGAGAGAACTAACTAAGACAGGGTCTGTTACCCAGTTTTGGGCTGCACATCTCAGCTTTGGAGGCAGCTCAGACACAAACGACATAACCCAGCCCAGTGACTTTCAACAGCCTCAAAACACATCCACTGAATAACACCACCCTCATCCACATCACTGAATAACACCACTCTCATTATCTCTGAACACAAGACCATTAAGTAGAACCAAACACTGGAAATGTCACCCAGAATTTTCACACTTGTCATGTATACTTGGGTTGTATCAAAGTCTTCTAAGGAAATCCCTCAAATAAAACCCCTCCAGTTTCTCCTTTTCAGTATTTTGGGGATGTCTCCTCTATCTGAGGGAGGCACTGTCTGCAGGGAACTCAATGGCAGGGTTTTCCCGGGGGGTGGTTGTGGGGGTGGTGTATGTTCTGGGTCCTGGAAGACAGTGTCCAAGGTCCCTGAATATTCCTTTCAAGACTTAACAGTTCTCTTCTTAGGCTCTATCTGCACATCTGCACAAAGCCCCCGAAATTAGACCTGGCTGGCTTTGCAAATAGAATATGTTCACTGTGTAATGGTTGCCCAGAAGGTGGCTAGGGTCATCATGAAAGGAGAGTTAAAGATGTTCTGAGCTGTTTTCCTGCTTCCCTTGAAATCGAACCAGAGCGGCTGTTCTCAGGACGAAGGGAGCGGATCACAGGCAGGGAGCTGGCCCCTCCCACTGCTTCCCGCATTTCCAGAGGAATTGAGGCTCCAACCTACATCACCAGGAAGGTTTTCTGGGCCCTGTTTACAGTTGTGAAATGTGCTATTCCAGGAGACAAAAGCAGCCTGGTTCCTGTTCTTTGGCCTTCCACACCTAAGTGTGGTGGAGGCTCAGAGCTGCCTGCCAGTGTGTGGGCGGAGCTGCCCTCTCTGGAATTAATGATTTGCGAACACGGTGAGAACTGCTCAGCCCACCGAGGCATCTTCTGCAGGATTAAACGTCACTCCTTCTAATGACTTGATTTATATCCGGAGGTTTACAGCTCCAAACAAAATATTGTGATGACGGCAATAAATCACCAGGGGGATGCTTACAACAGCAGCTAACATGTTTTCAGTTTGTTTGGGAGTTGATTACCAAATGAGGGGCTGCTGGGTAACAGCGTGTGTGGCAGGCATGGCGAACACAAGACACAGAGATGGTGTAAGGCCACGGGGAACTTAAACAGGAGCATCAGAAGACTTTGAATGCTTGAGGCGTTGGGGAAGGATCCCTGGTTGAAGAAGCCAGAAATTTCCAGGAAGGGGCTGTTCTGAGCATGTGCAGCTGAACATCCTGGGACTGTCATTTACAGCTCTTGGCCAATGTTCCCTGGGGCATTCCCAAGCGAGAGATGTAAGGATAGGCCAGGATAGTGCTGCTCTGCAAGGCTGCGGTCCCTGGAAGAATGTGCATTGGGTGCAGAATGTGCAGACGTGACTTCTGGGTGGCATCTCTCAGATGATCAGTAAAAATTGATCCCAGGAGTCCAGGACCCTGTTCTGCTGAACAAGAGCTCAGAGGAGTTGAAATTCACTCCAAGGATCTCCAGAGAGAGACACTCCTTGGCATCACTTGAGCCCCACCTCTCTAGATAGAGCCCAGCCAGCTCTGCCCAGAAGTCTTATAGCATACGAGCCTCCTCCATGGAAAAACTAATCTTGTCCTTGGCACCAAAACAGAGGCAAAGGGAAGAGAAGGAGGCAGGACTGGGGCCAAGTTTCAGGCCAAGGTTCACTCTTCCTAGCGGAACACAGCTGCTGGTGGCCGATGTGTCCGTGGAAGAGTCCCACAGCCTAGAATGCTGCAGCAGAGAATGTGCCCGCAAGAGGTCACAGCCCAGGGGACTCGGAAATGCCAGGCACTGGGAGAGGTGAACCAGGACTAGGTGTATGGCCTCAGTCACGGCTCAGGATGCATTTCACTGAAAGATGTGGGTGGGGGGGTCAAGGTGGGGCTCAGGTCATGCCAAGGAATGTTTTCCACATCAGACGCGGTGGAGTGGATGATGGGGAGGTGTGCCCTCGTGGTGGGTGGGACGGCACCTCGTGGCGGGTGAGAGGGTGCGTGGATGGTGCACAGGAGTTGTATAGGTTGTGGGTGGATGGTGTGGAGGTGAGCGTGATGGCAGGTGGATGGCACACAAATTGCCGGTCAGGTGGGAGAAAGGGATCAAGAAGGGCACTCAGTGGTACTTGAAGTCTTAAGGATTCGAGTGCTGGGCTGTATAGGCAGGTGCCAGGCAGGACTTGAAAGCCTGGACCAGAGATGTGGAAGCCACACCCTGTTAGCCGTGGGTATATATCCTGGGTGGCAGGAGGGCAGTGAGTCTCAGAGAGGTAGGTACGTCACCCCAGTCAACTGCTGGCTCAGTGGGTGGCAGAGGCCAAGGCTATGCCAGATCTGACTCTGTACACTGGATCTAACCTTTGGCTGATACTGCCTGCCAGTGCATGGAGACAGGGACTTGGCCAAGATGGGAACAGGGGCCAGGAAGAGGGTCACAGAAGGCTTCCCAGTACTATCCCACCAGTGTCACATAGTCAAGCTCCAACCTCTCGTCTAATCTTTTTTTTTTTTTTTTGAGACAGGGTCTTACTTTGTAGTTCAGGCTGACCCTCAGCTCACTATGTAGCCCAGGCAAGCCGCGAACTCAGCAATCCTCCTGCCTCTGCCTCCCGAGTGCTGGGATGACAGGCCTGAGCCACCACGCCCCGCCTCTCGTCTAATCTTACTGGCTTGAGATGCAGCCTCTGGCTGTACCATTCTCGAAGGGCGGAGTGACAGGCACTTGGGCCTCCCTGGCCTTCTCTGACCCTCTGGAAGGCACCACACACTGACGGAAAGGAGGTCCCAGGTTCCCCTTAGCCTGTAGCATATATTCCAAGCTGACAGTAAGGACGTTGCCTCTTTAAATAGTGACAGCAACCTCTCATGTCAGAAGACAAAGCTTCTATCCATCTTTGATTAAAACAGAGCAAGGAAAAAAATCCATTGTTTGTTTTATAAAGTCTGGCAAATTTTGATAATGAAACCTTTCGAATGTATAATTCGGAAACCTTTCTAATTCCGGCAGATAAGGAATAATGGTAACGTATTTCAACTTCAGAAGCAAAAATAACCTTTTATCACCTAATTTAACAATGTTGCTGGCGAAATACATTAGGCAAATGTAAAATGCTATTTAAATGATAAAATACGCTGTCTCAGGCAGCAAGGAATTTAATCGCCACAAGTGGAGTCCAAGCACACTTCCACGCCAGCCCTGACAGACACGGCTAATGACAGGGCGTCCATGACGAGCAGAGGTGGAGAGGGTCAGCCCCGATTTCTGCTCTCTCCCCCGGGACCTGCCCACACCTAAGAGCTGTCTGGGCTCTGCGGTGCTCATCAACATCATTCCCTTGTGAAGTATGAATTGGTTTGGATATTAATATTAATCAGCCAACACATTAATATTAATCAGTTAATATATACTTCCCATGACAACAAGAGATAAAGGAATCTTATTATGTGGCGGATCAGGGAACACGGAATATCTAAGTGGATTTCCTCGGGACGCACAGCATAAAGAAGACTAAGCCTCTTAGGCCTGTTATCTCTGCGGAGAATGGAGCTGGGCTCACGCGTGGGCAAAGTAACAAGCAGGGAAAGCCGGGTGGGAGCGATTTCCTCTCCACAGGCAGGAGGCGGTTCCCCTAGTCAGGAAGCCTGAGGGACTGACTGGCTGGTGCAGGCTGCTCCCTCATCCTTTCAGAGCTGGAGAAAACCCTGCCCCAAGCCCTGGGCAGTCAGGGGGCCGGGCGGAGAGGCTCAGTCCCCAAAGGACGGAGGCAATGACTCTACCCTCTGGCTTGACTCTCCCGGCCTTGGGGGAGGGGCACATCAATGCTGTGATTTTGCACTTTGGGATCTGGCACGTGCCGGGCTTTATGCTGAGGACACAGGCTGGATAAGGAGATGGTCCCTGCATTCTGGTGTTTCAGCAGGGTAAGTTTCGCCATCCCTGGTTGGCAGGAGGGCAGTGAGTCGCAGAGAGGTTAAGTATTTCACTCTCATCCACACTGCTGGCACTGTGGGTGGCAGAGCCAGGTTGAGACCAGATCTGACATCATACGTGGTTCTAACCTTTAGCTGGTGTTGCCTGCCAGGGCTTGGGGACAGAGACCTGGCCAAGCAGGGGACAGGATGGAGATAAGGAGCAGGAGGGAGATCACAGCAGGTCTCCCACTACTGCTACACCAATGTCACCCAAGAAAGGGCCCAGGGTCTTGGCCTGGGGCAGCCCACCCGAGGTCCCCAGGGAGGCCCAGCCTGCTGGGGGGTGGGGAGAGGGTCTCCTGCCTGCACACTGACTGCAGGCAATCTCCACTGGCAAAGGCACAATTAACATTTGAAGCACTAATTATCCTACTTGGGTGTCTAAGTCTGAGGATCCTTTAATTTCAGCTTAATTGGAGAAAAATGGTCATCACTTATTGAACAGTGGGAGGGTGGCTCCAGCCTCCCCTGGCTGTGCAGAGCGGGAATTCAGCCCCTGTGTGAGGCACTGCAGCAGCTGGGACGGGTGAGGGTGCAGCGGGTGTGGGGAGGGTCTCGGGGACAACCCCCATCAAACCGGCAGGCTTTCTGGCCAACTACATTACTCACCTTTTTCTTTTTTTGAGACAGGTCTCGCTTTGTAGTTCAGGCTGGCCCTAAGCTCACTATGTAGCCCAGGCAAGCATCGAACTCAGCAATCCTCCTGTCTCTGCCTCCCGAGTGCTGGGATTACAGGCGTGAGCCACCACGCCTGGTGCTGTGGTATGTGGTATTGATTGTTGGTGGGCGTGAGTCTCCACACCCAGCATTGTATGTGGTTACCAGGATTGAACCCAGGACCTTGCGCTTGCAAGGCAGGCGCCAGAACCACTGAGCTAAATCTCCGGCCCTTACTCGCCTTTTTGTCTCTTCCATTGTTTCATATTCTGCAATAGCATCCATTGCAAGAGAACTATGTACAGGAAGAGACGGGACTTGTATTACAAGGAGAGCTCCTCACTTTCCCATCACTCCCTCTTGTACTTGATAATAATCTGAACTCGTAATGAAATCCTCAGGGCCTCCCCTGCTAGGCTGGCAGGGTTGGCAGGGCTGGCAGGGCTGGCAGGGTGTGCACTTGCCTGTTGCTGAGGAGCAGGTGGACAGGTTGGATCTGAGGGGATTGGAACTCCTTTCTTTCCCTGGTTTGGGGTTGGGCAGCTGGTGCCTGGGGTTTCCTGGGAGAAGCCAGCAGCTTTGGTGTCAACACTGGAAAATGAAAGAGAAGCTTTTATTTTGCTTTTGGTTCTTTGTGCCCTTTGATCCCCATGGGCAACTTATTAAGAGAATCAGTAACCTAAGGACTGGGGATTTAGCTCAAGTGGTACTGTGCCAACCTTGGACGCACAAGAGTCTGAGTTCAATCCCCGGTACTGAAAAAAAAAAGTCAGCCTAGAGCACTGGTGGGAGGATGGCTCCAGGGACCTGGCTGCCAGCTTCTCCAGTGGCCTGTGGGGTGGCCTAAGGGTAAAGCAGTAAACAGAGGTGGTCCAGGACACGGACATGGTAACTCTCATGGCTTCTCTTCTGGCTGGTCCTCAGGCCCAGGGCCTGTCCTCATGGGGGTAGCCACACCAGAAGTGAGCAAGAAATGCTAGGTCCGCCCTATGGGTGCCTCTGCTGGTGGCCAAGGCCCCTGCAAGGGCAGCGGTTTTGAGCTCTGGAGAAAGAAAACTCAGCCACGATGCTACCAGAGCAAATGAAAGATAACAGACCCAACCCAGGAGCACCCAACACCAGTGATCAGCCACTGAGTCTTCCTTAGTCATGTCTTCAGTGGCTTCTGTGACCCGTGTTGTCACTACCTATGAGACATTCCCAACCCCCACCATTTGTTCAGTTTCCTGTGTTTCCTCTGGGGAGTCTTCTCCTTTTCAGGGTTCTTCTGGCTGGAGCCCTGCAGCCTGCTTTGGGCATTTTGACCTCCCAATCATGCCAGCTTCCTGAACTGGCTCTAGCACAGGCTCCCGGGTCTACAGAGGGCCTCATGTCCTGCAGGACTTGGGTGACAGTTTGTGGGCAGGTGCAAGGCAGCAGTCAGTCAGAGAAACAGTGCCTGCCAAAGGCAGTTGCATAAGGCTGTGATGGCACGGGCTCTTGGCCAGCCAGCAGGCACAGTGCCAGAACAGAACCCCACAGTGACTTGCTGAGTGGCTGTGGAACACAGGGGCCTTGACTGTTCTCAGAGCACCAGCCCCACCCTCCACCTGACAGGTGTTTGGAGTGGGGGACACCCCTGGGCATTCCCCCTCCATCTCCCCCCAGGCCCTATCTGGTGCGCTCAGGGGCATGAGCTCCCAGCCTAGCCTCCTCAGACTCTGCTCTGTCTTTAGTCCTGGTGCCTGGACCTCTCTCCTGCTCTGGGGCTGGCTGCACCTTTCCCTGAGGGAAGGTCCCTCCGTCCTCAATGGCTGTGACAGCTTCCAGATTAATGAAGGTTCCCAAGGAAGAAAGTCTGAGCTATGGGAAGTCCCAGCGAGGCAAGACCCACAGAATTTCACCTGTCTTCAGCCTCTCAGTTTCACCACCTCTACAATGGGGACGACTGGGCTTTATACCCAAGACCATGAGTATTTTCTGAAACAGAGGACGATGAGAGCAGTCTGGCCCAGGGCTTGGTAACCCTCCACCTTGTCTTCCTGTGGGGACTCCAGCCAAAGCTTCAAGCAGAAGCACAGCCTCAGGGAAGGAAGCTCTGTGGAAGGGAACCTCGGGCTGCTGGAGGGGTGTGGCGTTTAGCCTGCCAGTGGTGGCAGGAACGTGGCCCCATTTCCCACTAGCAATGGGCCTTGGGCGGGTCTCCATACTCAGACCCTGAATTTTCAAGTGGAAAATGGAGATGATGACGGGTGGGAGTGGGGAGAGAGTCTATGCATGGGAAGCACGCTGCCTGGCCTGCTAAGTACCCCGAGCATTTTCAGATGAAGTCTGTCTGAGGTCCTACATGGTGCTGGCCAGGCAGTGGGAATGATCTGACTGTGGGAAGTGCCTCTGGTCAGAAGAGAGTTGGCTTTGGGTGTGTGTGGGGGCAACACCCTCTGGGCCATGGTGGTGGGGGACCTGTCGGTGGCCCCATCTGCAACTGCTTCTGCTTCGCTCACAGGGACTTGAAACTCCTCCTCCCCCAAAGTCAGCAGGAGGAGCTCTGCTCATGGAGGGGGGCAGGGGCAGAGACAGTCAGAAGACCAATCCAGTTGTCAGCAAATCCAAACCCGACATGTGCCACTGAAAATAAGCTCAAAGCTTCCAAGTCCTCCTCGAAATTGGTTTTTTTTTAAATCATGAGACACTTCATTCATGCACAAGAAAATATGTAATATACAAATATATACATTATGAAGTTTAATAACAAGGTTAGCTTAGTGTCAGAGCCTAGGTGCATGCTCAGGACTTCCTTAACACTAACACTAACACTGACACACTAACAACAACAACAACAATAGCACACACACATCCAGGGATGTGGCACCCAGTTGGAAAGAGAATGCCACCGAGGGCCTCCCTGTGTCCCTTCAGGATCTTTCTCCTGCCCCTGTCAAGGGTCATCACTACAGAACTCCGAGACCATTACTTATAACCTACTTATTTCATTTTTTGCCTATGTTTCTAGCCCTAAGTGACTTGTTGCTTATTTTTTACATTGGCTGCTTAGAATAGGATGCAGTGAAAATATTTACACCACAGAAATTGGCCATTCTACAAATTGAAGTTTTCTTTTCCTCCTCTCCATACCTCTGAGAATGGGTTTACTGGTGTGTGAAGGGTGGCAGACTACCTCCAGAGGAATGTGTTTCCTTCCAGGGGAGGGGGCTGCTGCCAACTGAGGTCAGATCTCTGATTAGGGGTGCAGGTGTGAGTCCCTGACACCCCGTGGTGGGGGAATGGGCGTAGCCATCTCCTAACATGGATCTCCGTGGGGGATCCACAGCTCCTACCACAGAAAGTTATAGCAAGTTCCAGAGTAGAAATGAACCCACAAATCTGACCCCTCATTCGTCATTCTATGGTTCACTGTATTTACAGGCCATTCCCTGGAGTCAAACACATGCTTACTAGAGCTCTTCCCAACTTGAAATTATTTATGACTTGGCATTCAAGGAGGAAAAGCAATTTTCTGAAAACGTCTGATGTCATAATATATAGTCTGTTTGACATGCATGTGCCAAAACGGATTGCTCTGCAGGTCTGCCCCTCAATTACTATTACCCTGAATTAAAAAAAAGAGAATTAATGTTGCCCGGCAGGATGCTAACTCAAGTAGAATCCAATGAAAATGTCTAGAGCATTTCATAGAAAATATAAATGCCTTGGAGGAAAGAACAGAACACATCAATTGTTTGGACAGATCATTGTTTCCTGGAGTCTTTTGCTATGTGATGCTGGCGTGAAGACTGTGCTCTGGGTTCCCAGAGTGCACTTCCTGGCCGCCTCCCAGATGTACAGTTGTGTGTAGACCCCTCCTGTCTAAACTTCACTAGGGACAATACTGCCAGATGCAGGCATGCTGTGAAGAAACTGAAAGAGCATCTCACCAAGAGGTGAATGGATAAATGAATTATGTCACATCTGTACAACTGGTCCCACTACTTGTCCATAAAAGTAAACAAATTATGAATAGGCACAGCAACATAGTTGAATCTTGCAAATGCTTTAGTGAGCAAAATAAGCCAGGCATTAGTGAAGACATACTGTAGGATCTCAGCAAGAACAAGCACAACTAATTTTTGGCAATCAGTGGTGGCCTAGGTGGGTGGTGGGGACTTGAGGGAGCAGGGAAGGAAGGAATGTTCTAGAATAAGGGAAATGCTTTACATGTCCTTTGGGGTAATGGAATACATTTGTCAAAACTCACTTACAATGAATGTTTTCCTGTTTATAAATTATACCTCAATTAAACTGACAGGAAATTGTGTGAACATATTTTAGAACTCTAAAGTGCCATGTTAAAAAAAATGCTATTTCAGTTTTGCAGAGATCTTGCTTGTATCTCAGAAACCAAATGGCAACACTTGGAAGGGAAAGGCTTTTTATAAAACTGAAAAAAGAAGTGGATCCAATAACACCAGCTACAGATAATTTTCAATGATCCTCAACCATACAAAGCACCATGGAAAAACCCCTCCCACCATACAAAGGAAGCCCCGGTCATTCCTCGTCCAGTGGGGATGAAGAGGACAGCTAAATGGGTCCTTGGGTGCAGAAATGAAGGGTGCAGGAAGCCTGGGACCAAGTACGATCGTGGAAGCACAGTCAGGAATCTTGCAGCTGCGTCTCTCTCCAGAGGTCTCTCTTAGCCAGAGAAAACCAGCTCACCCACGATGGTGCTCCTTCCCTGGGCTGCCTGCATTGAGGGACCGGTTTGAGGGGTACAAAAGGCCACCCCACGCTGCATCCATTCAAGACATCTCTGCAGCACCATCCCAGTGCCAGGGCTCTATGAGGGATTTGCTGACTAAATCACAGCCCAGCTGGGGATTTAGCTCAAGTGGGACCGCACCTACCTTGGAAGCAAAAGGGCCCGAGCTCGATCCCTGGTACAGCCAAAACAATACAAAACAAAACAAAACAGAAAAAAAAAATCATAGCCTGACTTCTGCTTCTGCCTACTCCTGCTCCTTTCCCTCATAGGTCCTGATCCGAGGGCACCGCCCATGCCATCACCCCATGCACAATGCTCTTGTATGTTCACAGAGTCTGTCAACGGTGGTCTGAGAGGGCAGAGGCTGAGAAAGCATGTTAGGGCTGAGTCACTTCCTCTTCCATAAGCAAGGAGGACCCTGGAACTGGCGGTAGGTGGAGTTCAGAGAACTCCTGGAAAGAGGTTGTACTAGGCTGAAAATCAGAGGAAGAAAACTCTCTCACGGGTATATCAAGTTGAGAAACATGGAGCAAATACTAAGTCGCTAACTGGAAACCTATAAAGAGACTCTAATCCGCAGGAGGAAGAGCAGTCCCAGGATGTACTGAGGTGTAGCAGGACTTCAGAAGGTGAATTCTTGGCAGTGTCAGGCACCTGATTGAGAAGGAAAAGGGCCCTCAGAAATGGAAGGAGAGTGTGTGAATCGACACATGTCTGGACTGTCCAGATTCCCCTGAGTCCTCCGGGCCGCAGGGGCCTCCCTCCTCCTGCAGTATGGGCTGATGCTCAGCCTTTAACCGAAAGCGCTGCAGACATTCCTGCTGCACACACCACGCACATCTCCCACACCTCATCACCACTACGGCAATAACTATAAAAGGTGACTGAAGGACACGTTGAATGTTTAAACTTTAGAAAAACTTATTACAGTAAGAGACATATTACCAACAATGATGGGATAAGTGTGTTCGAAGTGAGGGGAGAATTCTGAGGATTGTGAGGGGGCTTATAGCTTTTCATTTAAATACTGACTGTCTTTGTGATCATCCTTCATTGATCAAACTTAACGGCAATTTCTGTCAAGTAAAAACATGACTGTGTCCTTATCAGCCTCACTCACTGGATCTGGCACTGTGTAATTTCTGGCTCTTTCTCAAAGTCAAAATGATCACGAGAGGTAAATGTTTTGCCTCAGTGCAGAACATGGAGGCCGCCATGACTGCAACAGTGCAACTAAGACAAAAGAGGGGACCTAGAACTGCTTCAGGAAGTGGCTAGAATGATGGGTTTAGCGAGGGGGATATTTTGAGAGAATTAACAGCTACGTGTCTTTTATTGTAACAGATTTTTAAAAATGTAAATAATCCCTGTAGTTTTTGATCACCTCTGATAGAGTTAAATTGCAACATAATCCAGGCAGGAAGGTGCTGGATTTGCAAGGGACAAAAGGATCTGAGAGAAGTGATGGACCAAGGAGCAGGAGAACACACACAGAACTCAGTTCTGAGACTGCGATGTAAGAGAGCGGAACACAAACTTGAAATTAGAGTAACTGATAGGGGAGCACGCTCCTGGGATATGGGACTTAGAATCCCAGCCAAAATGAAGACTCAATTGCTATGCTGGATAAAGAAGGAAAAGCAAGAAGCTCACAGAAGTGCAATAGTGGACATACAATGCACTGTAAAAGGCTAAGAAAGCCACTGCTATGTTTTGGGGGGCACCTGGCACTACTTCTTTCTGTAAATATGGAAGGCAATGGTGAGAGAGGTGACAGCATGAAAGAGAAGTCTGGTGCTTCTCTTCATCAGGACAGGGCTGGACGCTGAAGATGTCACTACAGACCTGGTTCCTTGATAATGACAGGGGATCACAGGGTCCTGAAATAAGAAAAACTAGGTGGTGGTGGTGGTTGGTACCTTAACTAAAGGGTGTATAATGTTGTCAAGAGGAGCTGTCTTGCAGAGTTATGAGGTGTTTAGTAGAACATGGCGTTCCTAAGGGCCAGAGAGAGGAGGGTACTGAATGATACATACAATAAAAAGAAATCAAGGGGGATGATCAGGAGGTGAAGGCAGATGTCACAACAAGGGAACAACTCCTTGCCCAGCTTTCAGATCCAGAACTCAGCAGTCAAAGGGCAGTTAAGGCTGCCAAGAGGAAATGCAGCATGACATCATGGCAAATGTACACACTGTAACATTTTCCCAGCCTTCCCCCAAGTGACTTGTATTTATTTACTTGGACAGATGTACAGTAGGGGAGGGAGAACATGTAAACATTTCTACATTTGGGCCCATGTTGATGTTTTCACTGGGGACTTGGTCTCTGGCAAACTGAAGGGTCACAATGGCTCTAGAGTGTCCAGCATATGGGGCAAGTAACAAATGGTCCAAATCTACTCATGCTGAGTTCACACACTCCTCCCTAGTGACCCTCCTCCCTGCCCCTATATGTATAATCAAGATGAATGTATACAAAACTTGGAAGAACCGCAATGCATTTGACCTGTGGGATAAGAGCTATAAGGGTAGGAAGTGCCTAGTGTAAGCCTTTGATAGTGATCTTTTCTCTTGAGTCAAAACATTAAATCAAACACAAATTTATGCCTTTGGATACTGTAGGGATTTATGCCACTTTAAAAGATCTAAAGGACACAGGGGTAGTCATCATCAAATCTCCATGTAATTCACTCATGTAGTCCTTTACAAAAGACAAATAGGCCTACAAGAACACCAAAAAAGCTATGAATCTGTAACACCAAATACAACCAAGGTATCTTGTGTGCTCTCTTTGCTGGGGAAGATTTAAATGACCTCAGGTATATTGTGCCCAACCACCAGTCAAAAAGAAGGATCAGATATGGCTCACAGTGACTTGGAATGGATAGTGAACATTTATATTTTTGCTCCTGTGTTACTTTAGTTCTTTTCCAGTGCCATAATACAACTCTAATAAACTTCAGGGTTGCATGGACACATATCTCAGGGTCTGCCTTCCCAGGGAACCCAACATGCAACAGACAGAATAGAAATACAAGTTAAAAAAAAAAAGTTTTCAGTCAAAGGCCAAGCTTGGTTCAGGGACAGGCAGATTAACATTAGGCAGCAAAGAGTAAATTCTGGCTTGGGTCTAAGATGGACCAACAAGAAGGGCAACTGACACATAAGTGATCAAAACCAAGCAGAGACCTGGTACTACAGAATCTGCTCTGCCAACTGAAAGGGAGGCTCTTTTCAGCACCACGGACAGCTCCTAGCCTTTCCAAACTGGACAGTTCTGAAAACCCTATTGTTCAGACTAGGAGTTTTACATGCACATCCTACATCCTATCAGTTCTGGGGCTGAGACAAAAATAATTTACTTCTAGAGAGGTTCGAACAATATCTCTAGAAGGACTCGGTCTCTGGTGAGAAAAGTGGGTGGACATGGGATGGACTTTAAAGATCTCTGAATCTCCTTAGGTGGTGAGTCAAATGTCCCAGTGACAAAGAGGGGGACCCCAAAATTAACCCTTTCATCCAGATCTTTGATTGAAATGCTGCTGTGGTTTAATCCCAAGGATCTGCCAATCTGAGTGTGTTTCAGAGTGATTCTCTTCACCATGGAAATGTTATTTCCCTTAATGCTCTGAAGTGACCCAGTTCAGTAAAGGTCTTTGCCCCAGAACCAACTTCCCCTGCACATGGCTAGTCAGGACCCAGAAAAACCTAAGGGTCTTCTTGGCCTAGCAGGTGCTCAGGCTTTGAATTTAGTATGGCACATGGTTTGCAAGTCATGGTTCTGCAGTTGCAGACCTGCAGCTCGGAAAAAGCTTCTTGTGGGTCATTGGAGAGATCACCAAGGAGTCCTACCACTCATTTGCAGTCCCATCAGATGGGCTGTGTGGGATTTGCTCCTTCAAACCAGCTTGAGTCTTTCTCATCAGAGCTCCCAAGGCTGACTGAGCAGTTCCAGCACAGGCTTATATTTGCACCTAATTTCATGACAAGTTATAGGCATTTATTGCAAATATTTCAAAAGTATTTTTTCTTTTGTAGTGCTGGAAAGCAAACCTAGGCCTTTGTGCATGTTAGATGAGCCCGGGTACTACACAGCTACACCCCTACCCCTAATACTTTCTTTTCAAAAGTACATAAATCAGCTACGGCAGAGTACTCCTGTAATCCCAACACTCTGGGAGGATGAGGCAGAAGGATTATGGTTCAGGTCCAGTCTGGGACATTTAGAGACTTAGTCAGACCTTGTCTCCAACATTAAAAAAGGGTTGGGTGGTGTAACTCAGTGCAAAGGCCCTGGTTCAATTTCTAGCAACAGAAAAAAAAGGTAGTACCTAAAGACTTACTAGTGACAGGACTCCTTTCTTTGCCCTGCATGGAGAGTTGTCCTTCTTAAGGACAGCAGCCTGCATAGGCTCTGTCTCTAATGCTGCTGGTTTGGCTCTTCTTGTTTGTCAGCTGATCCCTCATCAGGTCTCCTGACTGTTTCCTCCTCCCCCTCTCCACTCCTCCCTGCTCCTCTCCTCTTTGAGACAGGGTCTTGCTTTGTAGTTCAAACTGACCCTGAACTCACTATGTAGCCCAGGGCGGCCTCAGAATCACAGTGATCCTCCTGCCTCTGTCTTCCAAATCTTGGGATTACAGGCGTGAGCCACCACGCCCAGCACTGTGACGTGTGGTACCCGGGATCGAACTCGGGACCTTGTGCTTTCCAGGCAGATGGTGGAACCACTACGCTAAATCCCTGTCTCCCCCCACCATTTTGAGATAGGGTCTCGCTTTGTAGTTCAAGCTGACCCTGATGACTATCTGCTCTTGAGAGATTCTCAGAGACTAGATGTCAAAGGAAGGAAAGATCTCATTTTCAACTCTTACCTGACAACAGGGAATATTAGAAGAGACGACTAAATGCCCTTTTGTCAAAATCAGCAAGTCCATGTGAACTCTTGGAGACCATATGTGGGGCTGAGAAGAGTCTCAAATCCCACTCAGCACGCGAGCAGGTACAGGTACACATCACTCATTTGCAAACAGAAGTACCGCCGAGTCCCAAGCCGTGACTGGAAGCAAGAAGTGACACGCAGGACAACTCAACAGTGTGGGCAATGGGCAGCACAAACTGAGGGGCGTCCGAAGATAACAGATCCTGGGGGGGCCACAACAGAAGGGGAAGGAGGGGTTATTTCCTGACTTCTGGAGGATGAGTAAAGTTGGGATGCGGAGGCTGGAGTTAACCTTTCTCTCTGCTTGCTAAAACGCCGTCCTGTGGGAGCAGTAAGAACTCAGGCTGGCGACAGTCATGCTGGGAGGAAGAAGGGGACAAGGAGAGATGGAAATAATAGTTCAGAGGAAACTGAATCTCCATGAACTTACATTTCCCTTGCTCTCTCTCTCTCTCTCTCTCTCTCTCTCTCTCTCTCTCTCTCTCTCTCTCTCTCTCTCTCTCCTCGCCCTCTGCAGATGGAAATGTGGTCAAGGTAAATGCTTTAACTTTCCAGGGCTCATGGGCTCCTTAAAGAGGGTGTGGCTGAGGTGGAGAATTTTGGCCTGATCTTCATGGACACAGCCCATCCCAGGAGGCCCTTTGGAGGCAGAGAAGACAGGTCCTTGATGAGGACTGGTGATCTCATCACCTCCCACTACCTCTGGCGCTAGTCGGAAAGAGTCTGTGCATTTTTGGAGAAATTCACACTCCATCTCTCCGGATGTCACACAAGAACTAATATTTATATCAGAATAATAGCACAAGGGCTCCTTCCTGGCTTTCTCCTTCACTTTGAATCAATTACCCTTTGCTTCTGAGAGGACTAAGCTTTAAAGCCATTTGGGAACATGTTTAATTAATCCTGCTCTACCTGGGGCCACCTGGTTTGTGGCATGTTGCCAAAAGCCCCGGGATGGGGGCTTCAAATGACTGCAGATTCATGAATCATCCTGTTTCTGTATTTGGCCTATTTTTCCCAACTAATGATTCAGCAAAGGGCAGAGATCAAATGCAAAAACTGCCCAGGCAAACATTTGTAGGGCCTCCTAATTTAGCCAATCCATGACCCCATACTCTCCTCACACGGGCTGATGGTGAATGAGAGCAGGGGGTGACAGAGTCACCACATCAGCCCTGGGAAGCTCTGAGCAGTGAGACATGTGATACATTTATCTAGCAGAATGTTCTACCTGCAAGTCATATCCTCATCAAGATTGGGAAAAGGGTAATTGGATTTAAATGTCAAGATGTTCCCAGTGTAGGATAGAAGGCACACATCTATTTTCTCAGCTACAGTCCCCCCCCGCCCCGGCTTGGTCTTGGGATAAAGAAAACTGCAACCACTTGTAGCTGAAGATGATATGAAAAAATTCTCTAGAACTTCAAGATAAACGCTGGCTTACAACCTAAGAGCCAGGCACGTGGCTATCAAATGCAGGGGCGACTAGACAGGCAGTCACAGCTGAGGAGTGTCACCAGAGGAGTGAGCTGGGCAGGGACAAGCTGGGGAAAGAGCTGTCTAGGACACCCTCCTGGCAGGACTTCGGAGGGTAACAAGCCCTGGAGGACTCTAGGCCTCTCTTCTGGGAGATCTGTCCTGTGACCTTTTCCTGGATTTTGCAAAGCTGACTCCGAGGACTTAACCGTATGGGGAGGACACAGTATCCCTTTGTCCCTGTTCTCATCATGGCCACACTGGTCACCATGGCAGCCAATTTCTACTGTTGAGGACAGCTATGAATGCACAACCCAGTGGCTGCCCCTGGCTATGGAGTGATAATGCCACATGTCCCCCTTTTTCATGTATACTGGGGGTAAAGCTGTGGACTTCAGCTTACCTGGCCACAGCTCCCCTAATTCCATGACATGGAAAGGGACGGAAGTAGTGACCAGGTGTCTGTGGGTTCTAGAGCAAGAGTCTACACAGGCCATGTCCTAGCTTCCGGGATTCCTCTCAATACCCACGTCCTCAAGCTGCTCACACACATTCACCAAGGTACATGGTTACCCAGATGGCCTGGGAGGCACTGAACTCGGAGCTCATGCCAACAACCAGAGTGCCTCGGGGACCCCTTCTCTGGGACAGCAGTGCCAGTCTAAAGGAACAGCCGGGCACAGGTCACAGGTGGGGAGGGGACTATGAGTCAGTAGGGAGCCTTCCCTGGTGTCCACAGGCTCCATTTCCTGTGGTGAGAGGCCCTTACAAGTGAGGCCTGAAGTCCCAACCCACATCTGGTGTCTCTTGGTCACCACAGACTCCTTAATTTGTGGGACTGAGGCCACCTCAGGCCTCTCAGCTTGGAGCCAAAGGCACCTGTCTTTTGTTTTCTGCTGTACTAGGACTTGAATCCAGGGCCTTTGTACTAAGCTCCTCCCTAGCCCTTTTATACTTTTTATTTTGAGATGGGATCTCTGTAAGTCCTTAGGTTGTCTAGACTGGATTTGAACTTGCAATCCTCCTTCCTCAGCTTCCCAGAGTCCTGAGATTACAGGTGTGCACCACCACACCTGGCCAAACTGTCTTCTCTTTGAGGACTTTGCGAGCTGGTGGGAGGGAGCCTCAGAAGATGCACATCCTTAATTAGAGAGACACGTGGGGGAGCGTGCTCCATTCCATTTACAGGTGCGCGTGGTCCTGCTGGTGGAAAATGAGAATGTGATTTTCTACAACTGCTGTTAAGACTGAACGGTGTGTGCATGGGGGCAGCGTGGACAGTGACAAAATCGGAGAGAGAGAGACAGGGACAGACAAAGACCCTCTGGCTGCCAGTGGGGCACGAGGCCAGGAGCAGCCTTTGGCCTCACCGCAGGCAGGCCTCGTTCCCTCTCCTATCCACATTCTCATCTGCCCGGGGGTGCATTTGATGGCTCTTCCCATCAATCCACTGGGTTCTCTCCTCGAACTCAACTGCTTGCTCTGCTTGAGAGGCAAATGTTCTCAGCTTTGTCTCAGTGGAGGGGCCCTCACACACCTCTCTATGCTTCAAGGCAAGGGAGGCCGCAAGCCAGGAGAAGAGGGAGCCTGTAGCTGGCCCTGTCCCTCTCCTCATCTCTCCCCAGCCACGCTGTTTCCAGGGATGGGCTGTTCTCTGCCAAGGCTGGGATTTTCTGAGCCAAAGCCAGGCCTGGCACTGCTGCCTGCCAACAAACACATGACATTAAAAGGATGCTCCCTTCTCCCCTGAGCCCAGGACTTCCCCATCTGCCACTTGCTACAGCCTCTGGGCTTGGCCAGGGAGGACCCCCAGACATACACACTACTTGCTCTCTGCTTGGCTTGAGGGTGGGGACAGGGGATTTTTCAGGAACCAAGCAAGAGAGGAGACATGGCTGCCAACAGACTCATTCCTAACTCCTCTGCAGGGTGTGCACCCATACACTCACCTCCAGCCTGGAATACTCACGGGGGTATGCTGGTATGGAGGCAGGGCAGCTGGGGACAAGAAGGTGGGTCCCCAGCCCCAACACCCCCAGCTATGGGTGCCCACTCCTAGCTACTAAGGAAGCTCCTTCCTGGCTTCCTCTCCCCTCATTGAGCCCCAGCAGCTGGGGTGACAAGGAAGGCCATTCTTCTGGGAGTTGGGAGCCTAGGACCTGGCCTGGCTGGCTATCACAGCTGATCTTCACCCCCACCCTGCTCCCTGAGGGTCAGCAGCCCTGTGTCATGTAGTGAGAGCCCCTGCTACTCTCTTCTCATAAAGAAAGGAGTCTTGTCCTGGAGGACCTGTAAAAGGAAAGGCCAAGGTTCACAGGTCTCTACCTCCGCAGCAGGCTGAGGTGTGATGTAGGGATCCCGCAAACTGGATGTTAGGTGTGACATACAGGGGGCATTTCAGCTCTTATATTGCATGTTCTTTTGGTTCAGAAGCAAGGACCAGCCACAAATGATCTAGAAGACCTCATCTTGTGCAGACAGAGCTAAGGATGGCACACATGAAAAATTGGACTAACAAAAGAAAAACAAGGAGTCTCTAGAAGATGGGTCTAGAAGGAAGCTGAAAGCTGATTCCACAACCACATGTTCATCTGGTGCTGCACTTTAGATAGGTGTCCCCAAAGCAATAAGGGCACGTGATTGTGAGCTGAGTCCTCTGAAACCATGAGCCAAAATAAACCTTTCCTCATGAGCCAATTATATCAGGTATTTTGTTACAGTAATGGAAAACTGCCTATCATATTTTATATTGAGCTGTGCTGTAATCAAGAACTTCCCTGGACTCCATCCCTTGATTTTTGACACATAGCTGACAAGCTTTTGGAATTTCCTGAGTGATGAGTGTTTCATAATATTAAGGAAATGGCCTATTTACAGCAATGGTGTGGTCCGAGAGAACTTCAGGGTGAGAACCAGTGACCAGAAACATCAACCACCTGAGAGAAGATGGGAACTTTTAGAGCCTGACCTCTGAAGAGCAGAGTGGCTAGGAATCGAGCTCAATCATGTAGCCAATGAGTAATCGATCTTGATTGTTTATAATCAGTGAAGCCACAGTAGAAACTCCAGGCAGCAAGGCTCAGGGGAACTCCTGGCTGAACATACTGATGTGCCAGGAGGATGATGGGTCCCGGCTCTAGGAAGGGAAGTACTTGGGAGCTCTGTGTACAGGACCCTTTCAGATCTCACCTTCTGGATATCCCCTGTAATAAAACTGGCTGTACATACTGCACTTTCTCCAGTTCTGCAGGTCTTTATAAAAAACTCTGGAACCTGAATATAGAGGCAGTTGGTCAGCAGTGTGAGTGGCCTGGGACCTGCCTTGTGACTGGTGCCTGAAGTAAGGTCAGTGTCATGGAGGACTCTGTCCTGAGCTTGTAGGGTCTGATGCTAACTCCAGGTGGTCTGTGTCAGAATTGTATTGTAGTACAGCCCAGCTGGGGGTGGAAGAGAACATGGGCTCATGCATTAGACATGAGCCTCCCCACCACCTATGTATAGCAATGATTCCTGGTATGAGGGCTGGACAAGAGAATCTCCCAAGTAATGGGCAAGTGTACTTGACCTCATCTTTAACGTAAGGGCAACTGTGCGCTGCAGGGGACTGTTTCTAGACCCAGCAAAGAAAGAGGCAGCATCACAATGGAGCACAACCCAGCTCCCAGCTGAACTCGCAGGCCAAGCCCATGCAGGGACAGACCTGGCTGCTGGAGGTGGAGGCTCAGCTGGAGACGAAGGGGGCCTCTCCCGTGTTGTATGGACTCAATCTCTGTCAGAAAGACTGAGCAGTAACACAGGCTCTTCTGTGTCCCCAAGGCTGTGGGTAGCTTCTGGCAGAAACAGAGTCTTAGGCAGCTTTCAAGGGGAACAAAGCATCTTCATATGTTTTCTCTGCCCATAATCTCCCCAGAGCAAACCAGAGAATCCAGCTGTACCTCCCACACAGGGCCACACAGGAACTTTGCCTTCAATCACTGTTTACACTTATGTAGGCACAAAAGGACACATCCAGGGAACTGAAGTGGACAGCAGCACATGCCAGACCCTCAGAGACAGCAACTGCACACCTAAGGGAAAAAAGATCACGCAGCTGCCTGGCTCCATATTGAGCAGGGTCTCTCCCTATGCCCTCATTTATTTCTCACAATGCCCCCTGAAGTGGGTTCTATTATATATGGTCCCAGATCTACAACAGTTCAACTTAGGACTTTTCAACTTTATGATAGAAAGTGATATGTGTTCAGTAGAAGCCACACCTTGAATTTTAAATTTTGATCTTTTCTCAAAGTAGTGATATGCAATATCATATACCTTTGGGGCGTTGGGCAGCAGCAGCGAGCTACTGTTTCCAGATAACCACATGATCACGAGGGAAAACGACCAACTCTCTACAGTGCACTATGTCGCTAAGCTATGGTGGTCAGTAGGTCAGGTGTATTAAATGCGTTTTCAACTTAAGACATCTTCATCTTGCGATGAGTTTATCAGGACATAACCTCGCTGTAAGTCCAGAAGCACCTGTATTAATCTTACAGCCACCTTATAGAAAAACTCATTTCTGTGAAGTAATCCCCTACTCAGCAGTCCTCCTTCATTCTCACCCACCCTAACCATTTCACCTAACAGCACAGCGACCCTTTCACATGGTAAATCAGAGCGGTGATCTCCCCACGAAAGACCCTCAGTCACAGTGGTAGGCAGCTCCAAGGAAGCGCCCAGGGGTCCCCACTGCCTGGAACTCTGCCTTATAATATTCTCCTACAAACGGAGGAGGGGTCTAGTAACTGGCTTCTGACAAACAGAATATAGCTACTGTGATGGGCCGTCGCATCTGAGGTTAAGTTACAGAGCCACTGCGGCTTCTGTCTTGCTTCCTCCTTTCATTTGCTCATTCTGAGAGAAGCCAGATCCCATGCTGTGACAGGGACCAAGGGAATTCTCCAGACAAGGGGTGGGGGGG